>CABHPH010161322.1:0-88034 GCA_902168325.1 Peromyscus nudipes
TGTGTGTGTGTGTGTGTGTGTGTGTGTGTGTGTGTGTACTTTGGTTTGAAGGGGAGCACAGAGAGCTAAATTATATGAATGGTATTACTTTTACACACACAAGATGGGTACATTGTTTGAGATTTGGACCTAAGAAATTGAAATAGACTTGTTACCAGTATTTTCAGTGTGGTATATCTTAAAAATATAAAAATGAGTAATGCTAATACAGATATATAAAAAGTAAAGCACTGAGATATACCAGTATGGATCTAGTGAAATATGATGCATCAAATCCAGATTAAAGAAAAAATCAGGTGTGATATATTTTTTTGATGGTCAGAAAGTGGTGAAGGTTCAAAGAAAAAGAATCTACAGTACCAGAGAGCATTGATTAACACAAACACTGAAAACAGTTGGGAAAACGAGCATCTATGATAATAAGACAGGGTAATTGGAAGGCTATAAGCAGGTGAATTCAGGATGAAGAAGAATAAACTTAACCCTGATAGCCAGAGGGTAAACCCATGAGGCCTGAATGGACACTAGAACAAGCCTGTATGGGCTTTTGAAATGGTGTTGTTTTTACAGACCCTTAGTACCATCACATACAGAAAAGAAGATATTGTGCCGTCATCAAAGAAGAAATAAATGGAGAGACAGAGGTGGCAAGTCTTTTGAAATGAAGCTCATCAGGGAATTGACATACCTGACTTAGGGTTTCTACTCTCAACAGTCAGAGGCATCTGGAGAATCAATAAGAATTTAGCACTGAAGCATTTGATTTTACAAATATTGTTAATTAAGAGTGCTTCCTGGAACCAAAATTGGCTCAAATTAAACAAACCAAAGTAGTATGTTGTAAGGTTATGCTTGATGCAGAATATTTTGAGAACCTAACTTCCGGAAATAGCTGAGATGTTTGGTAAGGGGCAGGATAGAAAAAAAGGCCCAAACTGAACACTTTAGCTTCCCAATATATTGGCCAAAGTTTGTGGGAAACAACTTCTGAAGATTCCAGTGTTTAAAGCTTTACTCAAGTGCAAGTGTTACAACATCAATAAATAAATAATAGGTGAACCTCTACAAAGTAAACAAGCATCTAAATATATCGATTTCTTTCTACTTAAACACTAATCTTCCTTCAGAAATAAAGTAACTTACTCAGTGGAAGTTCTTATAGTTCACAAAAATTGAAACAACAGAGTTGAAAATTTTGAGGTTTTGTTTGCCTAAAACTCAAAATTATGTTTTGATGAGTTACTCTTGAAAAATAAATGTATTTTCACCAGTTAGTATGTTCTGCCCTAATGACAACCCAAAAGGATGAATTCCTTATACATGAAGATAAGTAGTTGATGTCAGAGATAGAATTAGAAGTAGATTTAGATACAGTCATGTGTTAGACTGGATACACAAGCTTAGTGGACACAAATTAAATACATAGATAAACTCCTGGCACTGATAAACCCTAAAGCACCACATTATACTGCTATTTAGTTTTGTGACTACATCTGCTTTATTATTTACTGAATTCATTTCTATTTGTTAAGTGGAATTTATATGAATATCTTTTGATAAACTGCTGTTATCACTTAAAAAAGAAACTGGTAATTATTAGATGCCAAATATCAGTACATGTACCCAATTTAATTATTATATACAACTCAGATAAAGGACTCTCTGGATAAAATTTCACATAATAAAATCTTGGAATTAGAAAACAACATTGACATGGTTTTACTATATTGTATTTGTGGTTGTTTGAATAGGTACAGCCCTCATAGCTCATGTGTTTGAATGCTTGGCCCATAGGGAGTAGCCTTATAAGGAGATGTGGCCTTGCTGGAGTACGTGTGGTCTTGTTGGAGGAAGTGTGTCACTGAGGGGGCAGGCATTGAGGTCTTACATACCCATGTTTTGCTTAGTGAGTGTGGCACCCAGTATCTCTCTGCTGCCTGCAGATCAAGATATAGAACTCTCAGCTCCTACTCCAGCACCATGTCTGACTGTATCCTGCCATGTATGCTATATGTCTATAAAGGACTTGTCTTCTGAACTGTAAGCTAGCTCCAGTTACATATTTTCCTTTATAAGAGTTGCTATGGCCATGTTGTCTCTTCACAGTAATAGAAACCATATCTAAGAAAATATTTTAATTGGCTTAAGCCACAAAATGAAATAAAGGAAAATCAAGTAAAAAAATCTAACATAAGAATCAAAATGTATTATATTTATGTTTTGAGAAGGTAGGTAATATCATTCTGTATTCATCTACTGATTAAGTGCAAAGAACTTACAGTAGCTTTAAAACTCAGTTGGTAGATTTTGTAATATGAACTTTGTTGAAATAACTGTGCAAGATTTCAAATTTCTGTTCTCTTAGGAAATATCAGTTTAATTAAGGACAAGGTAGGACAGTTTAGGCATTGAAAGCAGTTTAACATAAGGCATATATAACATGAAAAAAATTAAAATTCTTAATTATAATGTATGAACATCCTTGTGTTTGTCCAAAAAGTCAAGTAGCAGATTGTGTATCATCAAACTGACCACCTGGCAGCCTGAAACACGTCTTTTCTATAGTTATTTCAGCAGAACAGATGCTTAACAGTAGACAACATTTCGAGGGCAGGGATAGGATAGAAGATATTTAGGAAAATTGTCTAGAACTTGTTTTTGCATTGCATTCAAGTTAAATCAGAGAAACAGGGAATCATTCCTATGAAAGGATGGAGGACCATTCATAGACATATTGTTCATGTTGCTGTCATATCTCTGGGCCTGTCCCTTCTGAAAAAGAAAATAGAATGTAAGCAAAACAAACCCAAACCTCTCACAATGTCACTGATTATGAACGCATATGGTAAGATAGTTCTGTACTTGGGGTTTGTGTTTTGTATGTTTAAATACCCAGATCTTTCAATGTGTAGCCATCCTTGTTTCATACTTCAATGACCTATATATGGCAGATAAAAGGAAAGAAGTATTTCTTAATTCCTTATATTTTAAATATACATATAAATGTAATTCATAATTTATTTATAAAATTTTTAGTATTTATATCTATTGAAGACTGAGAGATCTTGAAATTGAAACCTATGACCATGTTTTAAAATACTTGAATATTTGATCTTAACAATGAGAAAAATTTTTTTAGGTAGAGAATTGTCTTTTCTGTTTAGATAAATACATAATTACAGTACCTATGGACATTCTGAAACGTTGGGAAAATATGGAGAAGGGGGTCAGGGTAGCTTATTCTCAAGATAAAGGCCTATATAACATCAAGGCTTATGGAATACTAAATGAAGTCACAAAGGGCAACTAACTATGCATAGAGGATTGAATTCTATTTAAATGAACCATTGAGCATTTACCATATGAAAATTTCAAATTGCATACCATGAGTTCTCAAAACTTGTTGAAATTGTAGCTGTTCATAAAAGGAACTCTGAAATAAGGCTAATAAATATATTTATTTCAATCCCTACTGACAGTAAACTTCTACTTCATTGGAAAGTATAATTCTCCTAGTAAAATTTAATTCAACAATATAATTATGAGTTTTCTTAATAATTCTTTGTGGAACTATGGTTCAATTATAACCCTCAAAATCATATATTGAAAAACTATAAGTGTATTCTATTATGAACAATAAGAGATTATAAGTATATGCTTCATATCATAATAGTGGGTGATATAATTACTAGAATGAAATCTAAGTGGTGTTCTACTTTTAACTTTTTGCCAATTAAAGGATAATGAAATTATCGTGTAAAGGAGAAATGTCATTTCTAACTATCTGTCTTCACCTTGGCCATCTAGACCGAGGAAATATCACCTCTCATCTGTATCATTTCAAACTGCCTCCTCATTTTACATTCTCTCTTATGCCTCTACTGCCTCAATTTTTCATTCAGAAATCATTATGTCTTTGCTAAATTCTCAATACTTTCATGTCAGACCAAAATCTAGTATTTTAATATAGATTTGGAATGATAGTGGAACCAACTGAGGGAGGATGTGTTTCACTTAGCTACCCCTCCACTTGGTTCAGCTGTTGTGGTATGTTCCTCACAGTTCCATTGAGAGACCAACCATAGACCTCTATTATTATTTTAATACCTGAAGTCACGGCAATTTCTCTGTGAAAATTCTTCCTCTGACAGTTTTGCACATATTTTCATTCAGATATCTGCCCAGAGATTCTTTACCTCATCAGAATTAATGAGATAAGAGGTGGGTCACATTCATACAATGAAATGTAGGTAACTTCCATATAAAGATCACAGATACTTTAGTAAGCAGTTATCCTAATTAAATGACTCTAATTTTTCTCAAAACTTTCTCCTCAAGCTTCCCAATTTGGGGGAAAGAGATTAGGAACAATCATTAAAACAAAAAGACGCAGCCTAGTTTAGTTTGTAGGGATAATTAATTGTACGGGCCAAGTAGGTAAATGTCAATGATGTCTCTAGAGAAATGGAAAGCAAAGCCTTTCAGAGAATCGTGTCAGACTCTTATTCAGAATAACACCATTGTCAATGTTAATTGGGAAGAACTGTATTTTTTAGATGCGGACAATACATTTTTGTCTTCTTTGAAAGGTTCTAAATAGTGATGCTGTGTGTCTTTAATAAAAACCCTCCAGAGCCTGCTAAAACATCACCTGATGGAACAGCTGTCAAATCTCTTGTACTTCCTTTCATTCTCTTCACTACTTTAGGTGCAGTCTTTACTCATTAATACTCATTAATCCAGCCCAAGTATTTCTTTTCCAGCAACAAGCATTCAATTTTTTTGTTGTTGTTTTTGTTTGTCTCATGTAGCATCAGCTGGAATTTAACTAGTATTTCTTCCTGGAAGTCCTTGAATGTCTTTTGTCTCTGGAGCAGTGGGATCACGACTGTACCAGCATGCTGAGCTGCAGTGTTTCGGTTTTAATGACATTTTGCAAGCCTGCTAAGGTTACAGACATATTCATTTATCTTTCTTGTAATTACAACATGTAGTGAACTGAACTGATACAAGTTCTTTGGTGTGTTTATGACTTGCCATTTACTAGAAATTATTTTCTTTCTATATGAAGAAAAGGAAAATAAAGAAATCACTGAATCTTCCCTAAGTTGCAAGATTCCTTAATTTGCTTCATCTACAAATAATTTCTTACCAACAGGAGAATTGTGATTCCACATTTAAGAAGATGTTAGATGATTATTGTGGTGATATTTTATTTGTGCTCTGAAAAAAAAAAGCTTGCCTGAAGATCACAGTGTAGAGCTAGCCACTAGAGGCCAGGCAGTGGTGGCCCACACCTTTAATCCTAGCATTTAGGATCTCATGCCATTGATCTCAGTACTTGTAAGGCATGTGCCTTTAATTCCAGCACTTGGGAGGAGGGAGCAGGAAGTGATAAGCCTGGGTGGAGACAGCCCTTTCAGTCTGAAGATTCCACAGAGGTAAGAAGTCTCTCTAGTGGTTGCTCATTTACTTTGCTGATGTTTCAGCATTTACCCCAATATCTGACTCAGAATTTGTATTAAGACCAATTAGAATTTGTGCTATAGATTATCTCAGAATCAAAAAACAAAAACAAACAAATAACCAATAACGACACCTAAGTAAAACTCAAAACCTAATTACTTTTATATATATATATATATAAATGTATATTTAAATACTGATTCATTTAATTATTCATATACAACAGAAAATTTTCTTTTCCTAAGGAAGTAAAGAATTTGAATTCAAAACATTCTTGCTATGTTGCTACAGGTTCAAAAATAAAAACAAATAATCGACATCAAATGAAACAATAGTCAAGAGATGTCACTTGAAATAAGGGAACTGATTAGAAGTTAAATTTACACATACTGGGTTCAGGAGGAATCACTGAAATTCTCTTGGAGCTATCCATCTAGAGATATGTCAATCTACTTTTCTAGAATAATATAAGATATACCCTGTGTGTGCCAGGCTTTCTAAATTTTTCATAACAAGATATTAATTTGAGTATTTGGCTATTGACAATGAAGAGGTGATACAGAAAGAGCATATTTGAAGGTCCTTTGGGCATGAAGGAACACTTGAGTGGATAAATTTCCTCACCTGTCTGATTGCTTTATAGCTTGTGCTAATATTTTTAATAGAGTATAATGTATAGAAGATGTGTTTTCATTAATTTACTTCAGCTGTTGCTCTTACAAAAAACATGTTTATGGCTTAAAGGGAAAAAATTCTTATTTCCTATCACAAATTTAATGCTGTTGAGAAAGTTCACATGAAAGAATTCCTCTGATTGTTCACTCAGGAATTAGTATCCATCCATCTTGACATTGCCACATTAAAGGCCAGGTGAAGGAATGCCTGAGAAAAGAATAAGGTGTTTTATAGCCCATATCTGAAAGTGGCTGACATCAGTTATAATCACATTACAGTGAACTGAGCCAGGTTTCAAGGCCCTGACATAAATGAAGTTGTTGCAGTCTAGGAGACTTTATCCAGTGCATTTTCTCTGCCAGTTAAAGAATTAAAAGCAGGAAAAAAATCTCAAGCTCTTGACAGGTATCAGCAGAGAAATCTGGAACACAGCACACAGGAGCAGACAGAATCAGCAGTTGAAAGGCTTTTGTTGGGAGAGAGAAAAGATACATTCAGTAGGCAAAGAGAGGAACAAGAAACTGCAAAGCAGAGGGGAAATCCAGGAAGCAATAATTCAGGTCCATTCTATGGAGCTGGGGTTGTATAGTCTTTAAATAATGTTCCTCTCCTAATTTAAGGTTGGTAGGTGATTGGTGCACAACTGTTGTGTAAACCTGTTCTGATGGCCTTCAACTAGTTGATCGGTTCCATCATCAGGGGTCCCTAAAGTCAGGAGAAAAAAGACCTGTAGGTCTTTGTTTTAAACTACGATGCTTACGTCTCCATTCAGGAGTGTGAGGAAGAAGCCAACCCTCCTGGAAGTGCTCCACTTTTGTTGCCTAACCACGGGCTTTCTCCCCATCTCTCCCCCTAGCAGGGGAGCTGTACTATTCCTAGTCCCTCAAAGTGGTGCAGAGAAATGTTTGTATTCTGTTTGCTTGGGTGCTGTGGGACGGTCTGTATGTCAAATTGCTCTGATTGGTCAATAAATAAAACACTGATTGGCCAGTGGCCAGGCAGGAAGTGGGCGGGACAAGGAGGAGAAGAATTCTGGGAAGTGGAAGGCTGAGGCAGAGACACTGCCAGCCGCCGCCATGACGAGCAGCATGTGGAGATGCCGGTAAGCCATGAGCCACGTGGCAAGGTATAGATTTATAGAAATGGATTAATTTAAGATATAATAACAGTTAGCAAGAAGCATGCCACGGCCATACAGTTTGTAAGCAATATAAGTCTCTGTGTTTACTTGGTTGGGTCTGAGCGGCTGTGGGACTGGTGGGTGAGAGAGATTTGTCCTGACTGTGGGCAAGGTAGGAAAACTCTAGCCACACTTGGGAAAAGACAAAAACAAACAAACAAACAAACAAAGACTGAAAGAGTAATTTAGCTATGATTTCACAAGGGAAGATAAATGGGTCATGCTATCTTTATTATATTCATAAATATATCCAAAATATTTTGCTACAGAAAGGAACATTTTATGTTGCTATTATAATATAGGTGAGGGTGTAGGATACTGAACTGAAGAATACGAACTATAGCAAAATTAGTCGAAGATTCAATGAAAGTAAAATATCTTTGTTTAAAATAGTAACTTTAATAGTCATAGAGGGATTCTAAACTTACTGAGTATTAAAGTAAAGAAATGCTATATTTTTTATTTTATTTGCTTCCCTCTTATTATGCTTATATTTTAGAGGAATTTTCTTCTAAATATAGGGAAAAGATAAATGTGATAAAAACCATGATGGTGTAATATTGGCTATTTTCTAGTTGCAGACAATGAGTTAAAACTTGGGAATTCAGAACATATGCCTAAATAATGAATAACACCCCTGTGAGCCTGTTTGTATGGGTTCAGTGACATTTCTACAATTTTTCATCTCTATGAGACAAGATCCTAGCAGGAAATGAAATGAGAAAAACACTGAAGTTTGAACAGTCTATTAGAAAAATCTCCATGATTACTATCCTATAAAACAGTGATGCTTTCTGATAAAGAATAATTAAATGACAATAGTGCTTTAGGAATTAAAGTCCCTGGCATTCCAAAAATATTTGCATACCTGTCTTTCCTTCCTAGCACTACTTTCCTGTTTTCTTTCCCTTTTTAATGTAGAGATCCACATTTCCAACCAACACATTACCAGATTTTCTTAATGAGAAAAAAAAATCTCTCTCCTAAGAGGAGTTTAGCCTATACATAAGCTACTGATATATATGATATATATATATATCAGCTCTGAGTTTTGTAATTTCAGTTTCTCTTTTGTGGTACAACTGCACTGTATGGATGGGTATTATTCTCACTGCATGGGAACTGGAAACTGGGAACTGATTTTACATGCCCTTTGGTCAATCAACAGTATGATAGAGAAAGATTTTCTATTTCCTGTTAGTAAACATACAGAAGGAACAGGGTGACAGTGGCTTACTGCATGATTGACAGTTACAAGAAACTAACACCAAGGCTCTGGAATATGAAAAAAAGTAATGATCTCCGAAAGACAAAGTAACTGGAATTAAGATTTTGAGCAGTTTAAATCGGGACTTTTTATTGACTCAGTTTCTCTTCCTCTGTTCTGCTCTTTTCCTTTTCTTTCTTTTGCTGAATTCTAGTGAAAAGCAATAGGAAGCCAGTCCACTGATGCTGGTGCATGAGTTAACTTTATCCACAGAACACAGTGTGTGCAGGTGGAGGACCATTTTTAGAAATCAAATGGAATGCAGTATTGTTTCTATTTTTAAAGATTTCATGTTTTATCTTCCAAATACTATTTTTAAATCACAAAATTCTATGGATTAAGTATGGGATACAGTTCTTAGAAGATTTGGCTGAAACACACCAAACGATATTATCTGATCTGACACTCTTCTGGACTAAAATCTCATTCATATTCTTAGTAAGAATAAACTATCACTGTGTATTTTATATTTTTCAATTCTGAATTGCAGTCATATCCAACAAAATAAGACTTCATCATGAATAACATAAAACACACAGTCTGCACGTTTTTCCATGATGGAATAATGAGAAAGCATGTGAATTGCTTTTAAGGAATAAAACATAGTGAAGGTGATGGCATTCTATTCTTTGGATAAGATAAAAATATGCAGGACTCAATAATACAAAACTGAAGTGAGAAAAACTTCCTTATTAGCTTTGAGGCAATATGCTGCCACTTGTAAGGAGCTCTTGAGAGGACAACACGACCAGGACCCTTGGGTTGCCTCTCAGAGGTTACAGTGACCTCCAGCATATGGCCAACAAAAATATGCTCCTGCCATTTCCTGGGAACAAATTCTCCCAACTACCTGAATGATACTGGAGTCAGCTACTTTCCAGGAAAGTTTCCAGATACGAATGAGTGCTACATAACATCTAGATTGTTGCCTTGTGAGGCTCTGTCTCACTAATCCAATTACTGTCAGACCACAACAGAGAAGCCAGCTAAGATACATCGAGGCTGCTGTTCCACAGGGGTTAATAAGTGATGTATGTGAGGTGCATAAGCTTCTCAGGGTCCCATGATATGCAACAAAGCATAAGGAACAAATACTATAATAGTCTTTAGGACTATTTAATTTCTACTTTATATAAAATATGGAACTGAAGTTTAACAACTGCTTATCTTATATTCATTTTGAGATAAAAAAAGAGCAATACTTTGTGATTTAAGGAACAATACTTTTCATATTTTTGTATTCTGAAAATAGTTCCTTCTCTGAAGGACACTGGTCAAGTAGATATGCATTAGAGAACACAGTGCACACTGGCCTGGATTGATGAAAAGAAATGATTCATTATCAAGTATGAAAGGAAGATTTAAGCTCATTGAGATTATTATTTACTTATGGTATATAAGACTACACACATTATCCTGCAGGGATTTTACCTATGTGTACCAAAAGTCATTTACTGCTTCTATTAATAATGCAATAATCAGATTCTATGGTTTACCAATTTAATGTTGCAAATTCTATAAAAATTCAGACGTATTTTCCACTTAGATATAATTCGGAAAATGTGTCTTTTAGAAGCATGGGATGATTGCTCCGCTAATGCAGTTGTATCAGGGTGAGTTCTCTACTATCTTTCTAAGCTTGGCTGCTGCTGTGATAGTCAGTATTGGCTCTAATCTTATTGTTAATGTCAAAGACCAAGCATGACAGCCACAGACAAGATAGGCCCCAGTGAATGACAGTGTAATCAGTCTGGAAACAAACTGCCTTATCCATAAAGGCCCAGAAGTCACTATCAGCATGTTCACATGTTGCCTCTTTTCTCCCTGAACGACACCTAGATCATTTAACATTGTGCATTTATGTCAAAGATTGCTTGAATCCCATGTTATTCTAATATGCTAAACCAAATTGGATATAAATGTTGTATATGTCAGTAATGTCAACACATAAAATTCAAAATATCATAGGACATACTTTAAGAACAATATTATAATATGCTGTTTTCGCAAACTGTTCAAACAATATGTCTTTCTCATCTCAGTCTTTACTTTCTAAAATGTAATATTTAAGTTTCTATTAAGGTTATATAGATGTGAAGCCTCTTTAAGCCTTTATGTTTTCTATTCTGTTTGTAGAATGTAGATTTAAAATGATTAATTTACATATTATGCTCCAAAGGACAGGTACATGTGTCAGGTTAATGCTTTATAAATGCAATCATTTTTAAGGATAAATAAAGGCATGAGGTAATTATTCATTGCAGTGAAATATTTTATGATACAGTTTTCCCAAAGGTAACAATCATAATTTCCTCATTAAGGAAGGATATATGATATGGAAGTGTCAGTATTAGTATCTCTGTATTTCTTATATAATTTTGAGAAGTAAGTTCACTGTGGGCAAGTGTGTGTTTATGTATGTGTGTGTGTGTGTGTGTGTGTGTGTGTGTTTTTGGTTTTTCGAGACAGGGTTTCTCTGTGTAGCTTTGCGCCTTTCCTGGAGCTCACTCTGTAAACCAGGCTGGCCTCAAACTCACAGAGATCCGCCTGGCTCTGCCTCCCGAGTGCTGGGATTAAAGGCGTGCGCCACCAACGCCCGGCATGTGTGTGTGTGTTTTAAAATCAATTCTGTGTCAGACACTTTGTAATATTTAGCTTTACACAAAATTACTAGGACAAAATTATGTACTGTTTCCTAATATTGATGAGTTTGAATCAAAATTGTAGGTAATATATTTATATTACCAAATATAATTCATATTAGATCTTGTATGGGAAACATGGTTTTCTTTTTGACACAGTTATGAGATTCCTGCTAAATAGAGGGCTGTTTCCAGCATTTGAAAATATGTGCCAAGTAAAACACACACACAACTACAAATAGGGAAAAATGACAATCATCCCAATATTGGCTGACTTATATTTTATTGCTGTTTAGTTATAAAAAATAGAATTTTAATTGTAAACTTCTCATGATTTCATGAAGAATCGGTTAAGCACAAATACATTTTAATATAAAAATATTTATATTCAGTATAATACTGATGATTATAATTACACAGAAAAAATTTTGAGTGATAAAAATCTTTTTTGAATTTTACTTTATATAAATAAATTGGTTCAAATAAATAGAAAAAAAATTCCAGTAGAAAATATCAGGATAAAAATGTTAGCTTCCAACAAAACTTAGTTTCTTGTTCTTAGAACACCTCTTTGTTCCAAGTTGGTATTTCATTGTGTACTGTGACTGCTGGTATGCAACATTCCTACTTGCCCAACAGCTGTAGTTTGCCTTCTCCATTTTTGTCCATGTGTATCCTTCATGGTCTTCTAAGTTCTTTTGCTTTCTAATTCTTGTATAACTCACCTCCAGACAACATAGGAGCAGGAATGACTTTTTAGTTCAAACTCTATAGCCCTCTAAACAAGCGAATAACCTTTTCTAAAACTAACAAGTAACTAAATACAATGTGGTGGTTTGAATGAGAACCCTGAGAGAAGGGGCTTGATGAATACATGATATTTAGGATTGAGTCTCTGAACATTGACCAATTGGTAGTTGGTGTACTGATTCTCTCTACTGCCTAAAGAATCTTCTCTAATGAGGGCTGAGTGATGCACTGATCTGCCAATTTCTATGAAATTAAATAAACAAACACACATGAAATTATTAAAATTTGTTGCTTCCTTAAAAGTTAGTGAATGAATCATAGAAGCCTCAGATCTTAATATTTGGAAATGATTGGTCTTAAAATTAACATTAAAATGAAATATTCACAGGTAAGAAAAATTGCAATGTAATAATTAATTTCTGAGAGCATTATTATATTATACATCGATGTACATAAATAAGTTAAATTTGTATGCTGCTATGAAGTTGCTAAAATTTCTAGGTTGGATATTTACCTTCAAAATTCATGACCTTTCTGAATTATAATTTCTCACATTGTGTATAAGTAATATTAGCTAACTAAAATGTTTAATGAAAGAACTCAATGGGTCAGAACATTTCTACACTCACAGAAAAAAATCAATAAATGTAATTTTATTAACATTGCACTCACTTGTTATAGTTATTGAGAAAGTAGGAAAATAGTAACATTAGCTATGTGACTATTTTTCAATGAGTATATTCCAAGTATGTGTTTTCAACAAAATGCAAAATTATGATCCTTTTATTTGAATCAGATGTCAAAACTGTCTCAATAATTCCATCCACAGGCTTCCCACTTGTTAAACTGATGGCACTGCATACAATCACTGTAGGATATATCAAAATAGCAGATAAGTAAATCAGGACATTCCTGATTCCATAAATTACATCCAGAAAGCAACTTTAAATTTTGGTCTTTAAATGGGTTCTTTAAATAATTCCTACATGCATATAAACTTAATTAAAATTTAGTAAAATTTCATTTATTTGGTTTTAGTTCCAGCTAACCTTACTGCATATTTCTGTAGAATGGAAAAAAGTATTACTGACATATAAAGTATAAATAAAATTTATTTTAAAATCTTATTGACTGATAGCATTCAACATTATCAATACCAACGAAAAACGTTTGTCATTTCAATAAGTTTCTGTGACTTTTATTCCCAAAATTTCAATCACTGTAAAGTGTCTGAATTAACTAACTAGACTTTTTTTTGAAATTTTGTAACTTCATGAATTACAAACACAGTGATGTTTGTGAGAAAGATGCCTAATCTTTACATGTCAGACAAAGAAATTCTATTCCTACATATTGTGTATCAAAGGAATAAATATTTTCAAATAATAGTTTTCTAAATACTACTTTTTTGTATTAATTTTGTGTGCAAATAGTGATATGAAATCTTGTTTCATGTGTAAAATCTTAAAATAAAAAATATGTAGGCTAAGCTTCATTTTTAGCTTCACTAAGTTTTATTGATTTTTTTTTCTGTATTCTGAGTAAGAAGTACCAGTATTAAGCAATAAAATATGAACATGCACTTCATTTGTATTAGGCCTAGATTTCTAGAAGAAAAGAAAGAGTACAATAAATATGTGTATATACTAATATACATTTAACCCATGTACATTGTTAAAAAAGTATTTAGCTAGAATGGCTTCCAGTTGGTAGGACATGGGTAGTCCAAAAATGTTCATTTACATTCTGAAGAAGCCAAGAATCCAGGAGTTGCTCAGTCCATCAGTCGGGAAGCTTCAGCAGTCCAAATCTGGAATGTTACTATCCTAGACAATTCTAGGATAGTCAGTGGTTTTCAGTTCCTCAGTTAATGCCAGGTCAAATGTACCTTCCTTTTGTTTATGGGTTCAACTGTGTATGTTTATGTTTATGCATCCTTATATTAATCCAGAGGATGATGCCAGCTGTCTTCAATCATATTCTACAGTAAATTACTAACATATTGAGTTTCTCCCTGATTCTCCTAGACTGGATGGCCAGCAAGCCCAAGAATTCTTATGTCTCCAGCTTCCCATTTCTGGAATTTCTGGCGTATTGTACCACACCCCTCTGTTAACTTGTCTAGTGCGTATCCCAACTCAGGTCCTTAAACTTACACAACTAATTTCTAACAGACTAAGGTATCACTTGAACCCCTGAAATTATATTTGTATTGCTAATATTAAAAATAAAGTTGATTTAGAAAGCAATGAGCTCAAAGTAAAAGATGAGTAAAATACTGGGAGTGTATTATGTATGTTTTAATCATAATTATAAATTCTTCATTTTATATCAAACTGTGGTAGCAATGAAATGAACAATTTACTCTAAATGGTTATTAACTTTATTAATGTTTGTTAAAGACATATATTTCCTGACTTTTTAATTTTGATTTAATGTAAATTTTCTAAAGACTTCCATTATTTTTGTATTATTAAGGATGCCATGGCTGCCACTATTGACAGATCAGGAAGGTTTCGTTATGTCATATATTTGACAGTTTTATTAAAAGAAGTGGAAAACAAGTAATTCAGTAAATGAGGAAGATGGTTCTTGAATACGATAAAAGATGGCATATCCACTAGACTATGAAAGTAGACAATGGAGAAAAACATCACGTGTTCACCTGACTTCATAAAGAGCCAGAGATCAGATTCTGCAATGGTGGTACATCATTGCCAAGGGAATGCTGAGAAGCAAAAGAGCATAGCCTCATATTGGTAATGTGATATGACTGGGTAGGATGATTTCAAAAGTAGCACCAAAAGCAGTGAACTCCACCCACATTCTAATTCCAAAATCAGTATTCAAATATTTTAAATAAAAAATCTGAGAGGTTAATGAAGTCCTGTAGAATTTTTAGCATATGTATATGTAGGTCGAATGAACTGGACAGAAAAAGAAGACAAAAGAAAGGGAAGAGAGGGAAAGTGAAAAAGAGGAAAAGGGAAGGAATGATGGTAACAAGGCACCATGGTGTACTGATTAACCTGCTCCCTCTGTACATTACCTCATCTGAATTTCCGTAGAATTTGAGATACAATTCTGTTTAAGGTTTTCTGAAGACCTCTCAGTCAATATTTTCCAAAAGAAGATGAAACATGCAAAATCTTTGGCACAGATTCAATTATTCTTATTATTTATGTGAGTAGCTTTTTTAAACGCTTCCTTGAAAATTGTTAGAGAATTTAATATTTTAATAGTTTAATTTGTAGTGTTTTTATATAAATATGTTAAGTGAAAGTGTATCTTTTACTTTCTACTTCATTATGATTTTATTAAGTCAAGAACAAGTGTTGTTTGCTTTGACAGAGAACTGGGAAAGGCAGAGAGGTGCTAACACTTGGAGATTTTAAGGACGCCATCTGTTTGGCTGAGGACGCAAATAATCACAAACATTAGGGGCTTTAACACTCCAGGCAAAACTGGATTCATATTTGTTTTCTTCAAGAAGAAATAATGCATTATTTCTGCTCATATTCTTTGATAATTAGTTCAGTTAATAGGATTTTTTCAAAGGAATTATGTTATTCTGTACTGGCAAAGGGTGTATATCTGTAGTCTACGTATAAACACAGATAAAGCAAAGAAATACTTTCTGAAAAAAAATGACAGTTTGCTCAGCTCTATCTGAAAAATTAAAAGTACCAAAATGATAAACTGCCAAGTTGAGAGACTTAATTAAGGAAAATTTATACTATTTTAATTGCTTCTGATCTCATATTATTTTTATCTTAATTAATTACCTTTGCTTTGGGCAAAATAAAGATAGCTGAAGTAGATGAGAAATTCATCAAATTCTAGTCCTGTTACTCACTTGTTATTTTTGTAAATTATATATGGAAGAAGTAAATGAGGCCTTTGGCTACCCTCCAGTTTGAAGTTATATATCAGCAACTCATGCTATTCTTTGACCCATGGTTATAAATGGACACATTTAAGTCATTTTAAAATGAAGAATAGTAAGGTTCCAGATTGTGTCAGATTTCCTGGTTATGGGGAATGGGATTTGTGGAAAATATGTTCCAATTTTGGATGTCAGTCCTCATTAAACCAAGATGATTTGTTTAAGAGGAGGTATTTTTCCACTTTTATTCTTGATGAATGATATAATGAGAACATAAGGAACTTATGCAAATAGTTGACAAGTAACTTCCAAAGTCAAGTTTATGTCACATAATCTACTCTAATGAATTATAGTTAATACTTTTATATGAGGTGAATAAAATTATGAGATGAGTTGTGTATTATTGATTATACAGTTGCTATGAAAATGTTATAAAACAGTTTATACATCTAGAAACATAACAAATTCCCATGGAAGGATATAAACAATAAGATAATATAAAGCTAAAATAAATGTACTATTTCATTGATACTGAATAAATCATCAACTGATTTTACTACTCAGAATATCATTAGCAAAAGAAAATTTAAATCAATGTGTTTAATCAACAATCCTAAAGCATTGCATATTGCTGGGTGTGAAGCAGATGGTTTTCCCGCTGCCAGCTCTGCTGCTCCTGCTTGCCACCTTTTCTACCAGCAACTGTGATTACTAGATGAGAGAGAGAGAGAGAGAGAGAGAGAGAGAGAGAGAGAGAGAGAACAGATTCCATGATATGTCCACAGCAGCAGGCAAAAAATTAAAGGGTAAAGAGTAACTTCTTGTATCATCTAAAGTAAGCAACAAATTCAAGTATTTTTCCCATTTGTATTAATTCATTGCTTATTTCATATGATATATTTTAATAATTTCATCTTACTCTCCAACTCTTCAAGATCCATTACTCTTTCCCTCTCCACCCAACTTTTTAAATCCATAAAATCTAATTTGTGCTTCCTGTATAATTTTGGATGTGTGGCCTTCCATTGGAAGATGTTTGAAGGTAGAGTTAGGACTTTGTGCCTCCCTCCCTTTCTTTGTAGTCAGAGTGGGTCTAGTTTGAGCCTGCCATGTACTGTATGCACTGTAATAAACACTTTAAGTTCATATATGAAACTGTCCTGGTAAGCTGGTTTGTTCAGAAAACATTGTTTCCTTGTAATCATTTACTGAATCTGGCCTTAACAATATTTCACCCCCTCTTCCACAATGACAGTGTAGCCTTGGAAGAAGGGGTGTGATATACATGTCCCACTAAAAGTATGTTTACAATCCTTCAAGGGCAGTACTTAAAATGGGCAGGAAATTAGTGGTTTTGCTCACTCATTTAAAAATAATTATTTATTATTTGTTATAAGAGAGAAAGGGAGAGGGAGATGGAGAGAAGGGGAGAGATAGATAGATAGATAGATAGATCGATAGATAGATAGATAGATCGATAGATAGATAGATAGATAGATGATAGATAGATGATAGATAGGTAGATAGATAGATGATAGATAGATAGATAGATAGATTGATAGATGATTGATAGATGATAGATTGATAGATAAATAGATAGATGATAGATAGATAGATTGATAGATAGATAGATAGATAGATAGATAGATAGATAGATAGATAGATAGATAGATAGAACCATGATACCAATCAGCTTGTGTGTGAAGGTGAGAGGAGGAATTTGGGGATTCTTTTCTTTCCTTTTACCATGTGTTACTGGCTTCTAGCAAGAATTTTTAACTTGTAGGACATCTCCTGGCCTCATTCTTCTCTCACTGTTCTCTTTCTAATCTGCCTCCCCAGATAGTTTGTGATATAAGTATAAGTTTAAGTAATATTTGCTATTTTCACACCGTTTTCAATGGAAATTTAGTATAATAGAGACTGTTATCAGTTGTCATACTACATGGTAAAAGATATCGTCAAAAGGAGGATCACAGTACAGCTAGAAATACATGTGAAGCTGGAAAGATTCCTTAAGGGGTAAAAGCACACATTCTGTTTTGTCAGAGGATCCAGTTTTAGTTTAGACACACAAGTTAAACTACTCACAACTGCCTGTGCCTCCACTTGCAGGGGATATGATACCTTTTTTATGACCTATACAAGTACTGCATGTGCTCATTTGTGCACAGGTGTACACACACACACACACACTCACACACACACATACATAATTTCATTTTAGTTATTAAAATCTTGATACTAGAGAATGAAAAAGGTTTTGCATCATGTTTATCTAGGTGTACATGTATCCCTCTAAACTTATTTTTATGACAAATAGAGAATTGCATACTAGCTAAATATTTGGAATTCAGAATGTAGAATATCCTCAATATTTCTCAGATTTTTGATTTATACTTGTCAGTTCTGAGAATGCCTCTTTACATAAATAAATAGCATAACATGGCACAAGTTCTTTTAAGACATTTTAGGCATCATTAACCTTTCTGTTCTAATCACAAGACAAAATTCATTTAATAGATATGGTATGGAACTCAAATCCACTAAAACATCAAGACATTATAGGCTCAATCAGGGCCATTTACTTCTGGTAGTTTTTCTTGATGTTGTGTGGCATGGCTTAATAGTTTGTACAGTGAAGTATGCATAATGTGTGTTCAAACCAAAGCTACAGTGAAGTCATATGATGAAATAAATTCAAACACTGCCAGAAATATCTAAGTGTCATTACATGGTTGATTCTGAATTAACTTTTTCAGTATTCCAAAAGAGTAGCAAGTGCTTTCAATCACTGAGCCAACTCTCCAACTCCTAAACCAAGCAAATATTTTTTAAAAAAATTATAGTTTTGGTCTTGGGAATTTGCTGAGAGAGTTACGTTGCCACCAATTCAGATTGCATCAGTGTTATCCCTTGAATTTGTGTGGTAAAAGGAAAGAATGATTACCTGACAATGTCTACTGACCTGCAAATAGGAACATGTGCCATATACAATAAATAAAAAGACAAATAGATGTAAATTATTTATAATTAGTTAAGGCTCATTCAAATTAAAGATCACATGAAAGAAATAGTATGTGATTGATTGATATCTCAAACATAACTTTTATGTAATATATAGACATACATGTATAAAGATGTATCATAGACGTATAAATATTATACATGTGTTATGTATGTTTGTATGTATATATTTCTTATATAGTAATCATAATGTTCAGTGAATAAACAAGACTGTTTAATTTATTTATATAATTTATTAATATAATAATCATGGCTAACAACCTGAATTGTAAAATGAATTCCATATACCTTATATTTTATAATAGTACCAACCTAAGAGAAAAAATGGGAATTAACACATAAAAACACACAGTTCTATGTAGGAGAAATACAAAGAACATCATCACATCCGAAAATCATCTACAATAATCTAGTAGGCTTCATCCCAGAGATTCAGAGATAGTTCAACATATGAAATTCTATAAATGTAATCCACCATATAAATAAACTGAAAGAAAAAAAATTATCATCTCATTAGATGCTGAAAAGCCTTCAACAAAATCCAACACCCCTTCATGATAAAGGTCTTAAAGATGAGGAATACAAAGAACAAACCAAAACATAATAAAGGCAACATACAGCAAACCAACAGCAAATATCAAACTAAATGGTGAGAAACTCAAAGTGATTCCATTAAATTCAGGAACAAGAAAAGGATGTCCACTCTCTCCATACCTGTTCAATATAGTACTCAAAGCTCTAGCTAGAGCAATAAGACAACTAAAGGAGATCATGGGATACAATTTGGAAAGGAAGAAGTCGAACTTTTACTATTTGCAGATCATATGATAGTATATATAAGTGACCCCAAGAATTCTACCAGGGAACTCCTATAGCTGATAAACTCCTTCACTAATGTGGTGGGATACAAGATTAACGTAACAAAATCAGTAGCCCTCCTATATACAAATGATAAATGGGTTGAGAAAGAAATCAGAGAAACATCACTCTTTACAATAGCCACAAACAACATAAAGTATCTTGGGGTGACTCTAACGAAACAAGTGAAAGACCTGTATGACAAGAATGTTCAGTCTTTAAGGAAAGAAATTGAAGATGGTATCAGAAAATGGAAAGATCTGCCATGCTCTTGGATAGTTAGGATCAACAGAGTAAAAATGGTAATCTTATCAAAAGTAATCTACAGATTCAATGCAATTCCCATCAAAATCCTAACAAAATTCTTCACAGATTTTGAAAGAACAATACTTATCTTGATATGGAAAAACAAAAAGCCCAGGATAGCCAAAAAAATCATGTACAATAAAGGAACATTGGGAGGCATCGCCATCTCTGACTTTAAGCTCTAGTATAGAGCTATAGTAATACTGATATTGGCATAAAAACAGACATGTACATTAATGGAATCAAATCAAAGACCCTGACATTAATCCAAGCACATATGAACACTTGATTTTTTTTTACAATGAAACTGAAATTATACCATGGAAAAAAGAAAACATCCTCAATAAATGATACTGGCATAACTGACTGGTGACATGTTGAAGATTGCAAATAGTTCCATACCTATCACCATGCACAAAACTCAAGTCCAAGTATATCAAAGACCTCAACATAAATCCAGCTAAACTGAACCTGATAGAACAGAAAGTGGGAAGTAGCCTGAACACATTGACACAGGAGACCACTTCCTAAATATAACAACAGAATCACAGACACTGAAAGTGACAATTAATAAGCGGGACCTCCTGAAACTGAGACGCTTCTGTAAGGCAAAGGATATGGTCAGTAAAACAAAATGGCAGCCAACAGAACTGGAAAATGTCTTCACCAGCCCCACATATGACAGAGGGCTGATCTCCAAAATATATAAAGGACTCAAGAAAATAGACATCAAAATGGTAAATAATACAATTTAGAAATGGGGTAGAGAGTTCAACAGAAGAATCTCAAAGGGTAAAAAGACATTTAAGGAATTGCTCAACATCCTTAGCCATCAGGGAAATGCAAATCAAAAGAGCACTTAGATACTATCTTATACATGTCAGAATAACTAAGATCAAAACCACTGATGACAGCTTATGTTGGAGAGGATGTGGAGCAAGGGGAACTCTCCTACAGTGCTAGTGGAAGTGCAAGCTTTAACAGCTACTCCAGAAATAAGCATGGCAGTTTATCAGAATATTGGGAGTCAACCTACCTCAAGACCCAGCAGTACCACTTTTAGGCATATACCCAAAAGATGCTCAATCATAAAGGTCACTTGCTCAGCCATGTTCATAGAAGCATTATTTGTCATAGTCAGAACCTGGAAACAACCTAGAACAGAAGAATGGATAAGGAAAATGTGGTACATTTACACAACGGAGTATTACTCAGTGGTAAAAAAAATAAATAAATAATATCCTGAAGTTTGTAGTCAAATGGATGGAACTAGAAAGAATCATCCTGAGTGAGGTAATGCAGACTCAGAAAGACAAACACAGTATGTACTCACTCTTAAATGAATATTAGATGCAAAGCCAAGGATAACCAGGCTAAAATCCACAAACTCAGAGAAACTAGGTGAAAAGGAGGACCCTGAGAGGGACACATATGAAAGGACCCACAAAGGGAAAATCGTTAAGATCTCCTTGGTAAACAGGGAGGGGGGAAAGAAGGGAAAGTTCATTTATGATTGATCTCATTTCTTATTTAAATTATTGGCAGAATTGATCAAGGAAATCAGTTAGCCTTATAATTTTCTTTCTAGGAAGATGTGCTTAATTTCTTTTCCTTTTCCTATTCTTCTTTTATTCCCTTTTTATGTCTCCAAAGGTCTTGCCATGTATCTCAAGCCTCATTCATAATTCTTCTATTTCAAATCCCCAGAAGGCTGGTATTGCAGACATGAGCCACTACATATGGCTAATTAAAATCTTTAATTTGTGTTTTATTTACTTCTTCTGGAATGAGATTTGGTAACTTGTGTATTTTTAAGTACCTAGATATAAATTTTGTGTCTCTTGTATTAGGGTTCAGTTTCACTTTTTTTCTTTTTTTCTTTTATTTTATAATTTAATTTAATTTTACATATCAGCTATGGGTTCCCCCTCCCCCCTGCCTTCCTCCCAGCCCACCCCCCATTCCCATCTCCTCCATGGCAAAGACTCCCCTGAGGATTGAATTCAACTTGGTAGATTCAGTCCAGGCAGGTCCAGTAGGGTTCAATTTCATTTACAGTATTATTTTCTTTGAAATTAAAAAACAATCAACAACTGTGCAAAAAAAAAAAGGGAAGGGATGGGGAATGGAAACAGGAAGGACTGAGATGGCTGAGTGGAAGGAGGGACAGAAAAGGAGAGCAATGAAAGAGATATCTTGGTAGAGGGAACTGGTAAGGGATTAGGGAGAAATCTGGTGTTAGGGAAAGCCCCAGGAATTTCCAAGGATGATACCAGCTAAGACTGCTAGCAATAATGGAGAGAGTACCTGAACTTGCTTTCCCCTATAATCAGATTAGTGACTACCCTAATTGTCATCACAGAACCTATATCCATTAACTGATGGAAGCGGATGCAGTGATCTACAACCAAGCACTGGGCTGAGCTCCTAGACGACAGTTGAAGAGAGGGAGGAAAAATCACAAGAGAAAAATGAGGTCAAGATCGTGGTGGGGAAAACCACAGAGACAGCTGACCCAAGCTAGTGGGAGATCATGGACTCTGGACTGTCAACTGGGGAACATACGTGGGATGGAACTAGGCCCTCTGAATGTGGGACCAGGACTATCCTGGGTGCATAAAATGTTTTTTTTAGAACACATTCCTTATGGTGAGATACCTTGCTCAGTCTTGACAGTGGGAGAGTGGCTCAATCCTGCCTCAACTTAGTATGCCGGACTTCGTTGACTCCCCAAAGGAGGCCTTACCCTGTCTGAGGAGTGGATGGGGAGGGAAGGATGGGGAAGGTGGGGAGATCAGGGGAAGGGAACAGAGGTGGAACTAGGATTGGTTATGTAAAATAGGGGGAAAAAAGCTTTTTTAAAAATAAATAAATTAAAAAAAATGAATATCACCTGTGGGAAAATATAAAGTCAGCAACAGTCTTCCGATCACTGCAGCAGCCAACGGGAAGCACTGGGGCACTGAGTAGAAATATTTGTCTAACTAGAATATTTTTATTCAGGAAATCTGATTGAAGAGTCTTCATAAAGTGACAAATAGATGTAAGAAGTAAAACATTAATTTTGAATTTATAAAAAAAAAGATTATCTTAAGAAACAGAAACTGTAAATAAGACTAAATGAAGTCTATACCATATGTGAATAAAACTAAGCAACAATCCATTGAAACATTGCAGATTTATGCTTGAATTCAAGTAAAGTTTAAATTTTGTAAACATAAAATTATGACAAAGACTCATCACAAGTGTTTATGCAGCCAAGTAGCATTAAGATTTAGAGAAAGGTTCCCTCAGTCATTAGATGAGGTTTCTAGCATGACAATTAGAGTGTTTGGCCATCCTATCACCAGAGTAGGTCAGTTCGGGCTGTCTCTCGACCATTGCCAGTAGTCTATTGTGGAGATATCTTTGTGGATTTCTGTGGACCTCTCTAGCACTTTGCTTCTTCCTATTCTCATGTGGTCTTCATTTATCATGGTCTCTTATTCCTTGTTCTCCCTCTCTGTTCTTGATCCAGTTGGGATCTCCTGCTCCCCTAAGCTCTCTTTCCCTCGACCCTCTCCCTTCATTACCCCCACTCATGTCCAGGTTGTTCATGTAGATCTCATCCATTTCTGTCATTGGGCGATGCCTGTGTCTTTCTTGGGGTCCTGTTTACTAGGTAGCCTCCCTGGAGTTGTGATCTTTGTTTTATATCTAGTATCCTCCTATGAGTGAGTACATATCATGTTTGTCTTTCTGAGTCTGGGTTACCTCACTCAGGATAATTTTTTCTAGATCCATCCATTTGCCTGCAAACCTCATGATGTCATTGTTATTCTCTGCTGAGTAGTATTCAATTGTGTATATGTACCACATTTTATTTATCCATTCTTCAGTTGAAGAGCATCTAGGTTGTTTCCAGGTTCTGGCATTACAAACAATGCTGCCATGGCCAGGCCCCAGGTGAAGCTCCAGGAGTCCAATTGGGAGAAAGAGGAGGGTTTGTATGAGCGAGAATTGTTGAGACCAAGATTGAATAAAGCACAGGGACAAATAGCCAAACGAATGGAAATACATAAACTATGAACCAATAGCTGAGGAGCCCCCAACTGGATCAGGCCCTCTGGATAAATGAGACAGTTGATTAGCTTGATCTGTTTGGGAGGCATCCAGGCAGTGGGACTGGGACCTGTCCTCAGTGCATGAGCTGGCTGTTTGGAACCTGGGGCTTATACAGGGACACATGGCTCAGCCAGGGGTGAGGGGACTGGACCTGCCTGGACTGAATCTACCAAGTTGAACTCAATCCTCAAGGGAGTCTTTGCCCTGGAGGAGATGGGAAAGGGGGGTGGGCTGGGGGGAATGTGGGGGGGTGGGAGGGGGGAGAACTCCGTGGCTGATATGAAAATTAAATTAAATTATAAAATAAAATTTTAAAAAAGATTTAGAGAACGGATGAGCCTGAACTGGAGGGGTAATAATCTTAAATTCAGCTTGATGAATAATGTTTCTATTTCCTGATTGAAACTGGTGCTACTTCCATGTCTACACTTAGATTTATGGAACCTAGAATCCTGACAATTAGAGAAATTATATCATAAATCGAATGTTTGTTATAGTTTGTGGAACTTTCTGAAGGACAAAGTTTCAAGAATTCAAATTATTAGCACTTAGCTGCCAAGTATTATTCTCTTTAAATGACTATTAGTTTCTCCTGCAACCTATTTCTTTTTATGAGACCAGTAAGTTCTATAATAATGACCTATTTCCAAAGTAGATATCATATAAATAGGAAGGTAATGAGTATGATAGAAGCATTCTAGGAGGGTATGGCAAATCCTTTCCAGAATAATGTTTAAAGCAGTAAGAACAAAAGAGTCTTCCTTCCATAACAGAAAATATACAGTGGGATGAACCTGCCACCTGGCAGTGGAAAGGCCATATCACAAACTGAGGAAAACCACAGGATCGTTATTGACCACAATGCTTTTAGATTAGATATTATGCTGTAGCCCTGATGGTAAAGTTAATATTACGGAATCAGTAAGTATCATCATATAGTGACTATGATGGCCACATTTTTATGCAAGTTCTGAGTAGTGACAAAGATTTGATTTTTATACACAAAATGGGTCTAATTTGTTATCAGACTCCTGTACTGATGCAATATTTTGGGGAACATTAACTAGGCATATTAACATCATCTTATTTTTTCTGTAAATACAGCTTCTTGAGCTAAATCAACATAAGAAAATGGTGAACTTTATTTGGTCGATCCTAATCTGCTCAAAAGATCTCTGCTAACATGGAATAAGATAAACAAAGACATAATATCAATAACAGTGATTGCAATTTCTCAGTTACAAGTCAATCAATTTCAAGGATCTTCTATAATCTGCAGAAGCCAAAGTAAGCCAAGGAAAGGTTGTTCCTAGAGGTACTGGGCAGAACATACCAACGACAGCAGCATGATTTTATTTTTTCAACTTACATAATTTTGAAGAACTATCTTTCTGTTTTTTTTTTTAAACACATACTATTTATCCATGACAATCACTTGTGTTTCCTGCAGGAAACTAATAGAACTAGAGTTTTCTATACAGAATTAAAAATCTGTATTTATTTACTTGGTATATTTGTATATATGTTCATATTCACATCTCCCACATCGTGTGTGTCTAGACTGCACAAAACGTGTCAGTTCTCACATTTTTACAGTGTGGGTCCCAGGAATTAAACTCAGGTTATCAGTTTTGGCAGCAAGTGTCTTTACCCATTGAGCATCTCACAGGCACAAGAATTTTCACCATCTGTTATCTTGAAATAAGACTTCAATTTCCATTAATATTATTAATTCATCTTATTTATTAAAGCTCATAGGAATGATTTCAGAACTTCAAGTCCTGTGTGTGTGTGGGGGTGTGGGGATATTTACATGCATATGTGTGTGGATAAGTAACAAATAATGCGAATTTAATAGTGTGCTTGTGTATGTATATGGTGATATTTTCTTTTGTACTTAAATATTATTTGTATGTTAATAAATAAAATTTCCTGGGGTTTAGAGCCATTAGCAAGCCATAGGAAAGCAGGGCGGTGGTGGCGTATGCTTGTAGTCCCAGCACTTGGTAGGCAGAGTTAGGTAAGTCTCTGTGTGTTCAGGGATACAGCCAGCATTGGATACACATGCCTTTAATCTCAATACCAACCATGGAACACCTGGAGGTCTATACAGACAGGCCGTGATGAGGCAGTCATGTGGTTGGGTTTACAACCAATGAGAAGGCAGAACAGAAACTCTATATAAGGACTTTAACACAGGAAGTAGCTCTGGTTCGGAGAGGTAGGACTACCGCAGGAGGAAGGGTAAGGTTTTAGCTCTTAGCTCTGACCTCTTGGCTTTCTTCCTTGCATTGGCTCTGTGTTTTTTATTTAATAAAACGGTTGGTTACATCTACATATGTATCTTAGTCTTAATTTTCAATTTGACATATCCTAGGATAAATTGAATGGCTAAATCTCGATTGAAGAATTGCCTAGACCAGATTGGCCTATGGGACTTGTATTGGTTGTTAACTGATATAGTAGGGCTCTATCCACTGTGTACTGCACTACCCCTAGGCAGTTAGCCCTGGTCTATATGTGGAAGCTAGCTAAGTGTGAGCTTGTGAGTAAGTCAGCAGGTGTTATTGTCCATGGCTTCTACTTCAGTTTTCTGTTTGATTTCCTGTCCTGACTTCTTTCAGTAACGTTCATTAATCCTCTGAACCAAAATAAACCTGTCCTTGACAAAGTTGTTATTTGGCATGATATTTATTACTCTAATAAAGATGAAAGCAGTACAGACATTGGTACCAGAGAAGTGGTCATGTTGTCATGAAGCTCTCACCATGTGACTTGGACTTCTGTGACTTGGACTGCTTTATAGAACATAGGAGCATATTTAAATTTGTGCTGAAAAATCCACTGAGGGTTCCCCAAATGATTTTTACATTTTGTGTGAACATGGAAGACAAGAATGCTGAGAGAAGTTCAGAAAAGGGAGAACGGACGTGTGCCATTTAGAACGAATCAGGATATCACTCAGTCATTTATTTGATGATTTGGATTAAGAATCTATGTGTGCTGCTTTGGTTGTGATTATTAAAATTTCAGCATCACTAGGATTAAATTTTCTTTTATTTATTGCCACAATATGAAAGTATTTCTTCAGGGTGAGCCACAAAAGTTGTGGTCTAAGAGAGAGAAGAATACATCTCAGATTCCCTGAATGGTACTCATTCTGAAGGAATAAAAAATATAAATTGGAAGGAGTCATGGAGAGCAATTTATGGCTGGCAGGTTGGGGCAGGGTAGAATCCCTGAAGAGAGTCCAGGAAAGATTATTGGTGAAAACACAATCTGATATGAGGTGGGATTCTCAGAATGTCAGAGATGCTAGGGTCATGGAATATCTGTCCAGTGTAGTGGGTAGCTGTTCCGGCTTTGACCTGGAAGTACTACCCCCAGTGAGGTTTCTGATAACTGTCACACCTACCTATGACCTGCCCTGAAGCAGGGCCGAGACAGGAACCCTTAAGATCTGAGATCCAGATGTGCCAGCTCTCTTGTTTCCTGGTGTTCCTGGATGCTGGATGGTAGACCAAGTGGAGTTCTCCAGAGAACCCAGCTGGACTGCACCTCACCTCTCCTGGATCCTGTAACCTACTCCTCTATTAGCTGTAAGTTACCCCCCAAAATAAACCTCCTTTTTAACTACATGTAGTTACCTTAATAAATCCACCAATAGTCCAGGACAGCAGAATGTCTCTTGCTACTGCTGTGGCTTCGTATGTTTGCAGCTGCCATTTTCTCTGATATCTGATCAAGGGTTTTAAATAAATATTGTAAGGGATTATGATAGAAGTGAGTTTAGTGGAAAAAAAAAAACAGTAGGATAAAATGTTGCCCCTGCATTGGTAAATCAGAGGCTGCAGAGGATAAAGAGAAAAAGAAAAGCAAAACAAACAAACAAAAAACAAAGAAGTGTCACACAACCAGAACACATGAGTTTCTCTTGAGGAGCCCTATAGACTGTGGCTTAGGTTAATGATTAAGAAAAACAATTGAGTCCCAGAAGCCCAGCTAGCTCATATTCTTTTAATCTTAATGTTGAGGGATTTGTTCACGGGTTTTGATGTGCATCACAGGTGAAACAAAGCTTTTAAAAAATGACTTAGATTAGATTAAGATGTTTTTATTAATAGCTTTGAGGTGAAAAACCCAAAGAAATAATATAAAGTTTTATAAAAGCACATAGTTGAGTGAGGGAATCCTTAAGGTCAGGGAACAGGAACAAAGCAGCCCAATTATTATTAGCTGACATATTGTTCTTGCTAGAATGGGTTGGTGATCAAGGGTGATGATTAATTCCTTGTATTCATTTTTGCCTTCAGATTCCTGATACAAAAAAACTGTTGATGAATAGTTATGCACCCTGAAGATTTAAAGTAGAGACGACAGATTGTTTTTCATATAAAAAAGTTTAGGTTTTTGATCCTTTTAAGATTTCTTATAAGATTACTTTTTGAGATAAATATTAAAGTGATTGGTTCTTTCTTTGTAATTGTAAAATGCAGCCTGTTAGTAAAGGAACTGGCTGAGAAAAATAGCTTACTTGCTTATACTTTGTTAATCTATAAGAAGTTGCTTGGACATGAATGCATGTGTGTTCTTGGGACAACTTGTTTTTCACCTGTAATATGTAAAATGTTTAAGCATGTAAGGGATATGGAAAACATGTTTTTTACCTTCATTCATTATAATCATTCACTTGAAAAATATAACGTAACCACATTATAATTTTTACATTGTTTAGAAGATTTTTCTGGGGTATGTAAGCTGTAAGAGAAAAAAAAGTTAGGAAAAGGAATGATGTAGAAAGAAAGTTACAAGAAACACATCAATATAGACAGAAGGAAAACATCAGAAGACTAGAGTAGAACAAGCAACAGAAAGAATAGCAAAACGAAGAACTAAGTTTTGGCCCTCAGAAAAGTCCTCGTGTGTCTGGTTGGTTTCCAGGTCGACTGACTCTGTAGGCTTCCCCTCCAACCCTGAGCTGCAGGAGGCTCACGGCAGCTCATGGTCCTCATGGCAGCAATAGTTAATCTAATACATAGACATGTAACCTTAACAGATACATTTCAAGTGGAGTGGTACAAATGTGCATAGATGTATTTTTAAATTATTTAATATCTTTAACCATGAGGGAAAAAATCAAAATGCATTTAATTTTGATCTCACTTTATTCTGAATGGTTATCATGGAGCAAGTAAACAAGAATAGTACATGTCGGTGATGATGTTTAGGAAAATGGTTATCGAATTCACTCTTGGTAAGAATTTAAAGTAATGCAACCACTATAGAAATCAGTGTGGAGGAGCCTCAAAAATCTAGATTCTTATGTACCTTGTAATCAGTCTAGGGACAAGAACCCAAATGAGTCCATGTCTACATAGAATCCTGATACTTGCATACTCATGTTTATTTTGCCACTGTTAATGATGTGAAGTTACTGAATTATTTACGAATAATTAAAAAGATGAGTGGGTGAATGAAATATGACACATACGGGCAGGGTATGTTATTCATTCATTAAAAAGTATAGGATCATGTTGTTTTAAAGAAAATATATATGAATGAAGATCATTGTGTTAAGAAGTATCAGCCATACTTTGTTAAACAAGTGTTACATTGTCTTTCATATGTGAATATTAAAAGGAACAAGAATTTAAAGAAGAAATGGACTATTATGGACTAAGGAGAAGATGAATAAGAGGGGGTATAATTATTTAAGAATGAGATATAAAGGAAAATAAATTCCATGATATACACATTAACTTCTCACTATTATATTCATTATTTTGTATAGTTAATGTATGACAATTAATAAACATCATATATTTATCATACACATACATCATATACATACATATGTGCATAGATATGTGTTACTTAAATGATGATTTGAATGACTATTTTTGTTTTAACTTTACTCTGGTTGAAAACATCATACATTCTATATAAAATTCTTGAATTTGTGGGGACGGAGAGATGCCTCAGAGATTAAAAGCATTTGTTCCTCTGAAGAGCACAGGGCTTTGGGTCCATGTACCCTATCAGACAGGTCACTATTACCTGTCATTGAAGCTCCAGGAATCCAAAAATACCATCTTCTGGCTGTGCATATGGTACACAAGCAGACAAGTAAGTACACAGAGATAGACATAAATACAAACTGAACAAAAAACTTGAGGAACATGGCAAAAAATCTTGCATTTCAATTGACTGGATCCACGCAGTAACATACTGTCTCATGCATTTGAGCAGCCTTACAGGGATTACAAAAGTCAACAGCTCTTCAAAATCCTTTTTCAGGAAGCCATAGACCTATGGAATTTTACTGGTTAAGCTTATTAAAAATCATTAGCAATGAGATTTTTTTTTTAGCTTTCATTCTCATCCTAAATTAAGAAACATCTGGAGAAGGTTAATTAAAGGAGAGCATAAAAATATAATTTCTGTAACTGCCAACATCAAAGAACAGCATGCATCACCCTTAGTGACAGAATGTTTTAAGTTACATAATGCAGACACCAGTAAATCTAGTAACAAATTGAGCAGTTCTCTTAAAGTCATAACCACACAGCTTAAGAGATACATTGATAACAAAATAGGAGAAAAATAAATTCCTAACAGAAAACAGTTCTTTCTTAAAAAATGATGAAAAGATATGAAGCATAACTTTTCCCCACATCAAAGTTCATTTTAACAGAGACCACAGATAAAAGATGAATACTTTTATTACTGAATAAATATGAAGCTGGAATGTGGTGTACACTGTGGACAATTTTCTAAGATAGAACCAGAGCAAGAATCTCCCTCAGATAGCCAAGAAGAGATAACTCAATATAAACAATTTTTAGTGGCAAATGCTCATGAGAAATGTCTAACAGTATCATTTGTGGAAACTGTAGCAAGCTACTTTGTAAGCTGCAGCACTTTATACTTGTTAGTGAAGGGCACCAAAGTGTCTTTTCTTTATGATATGAAGTAGTTTTGCAACACAAAGCAAAACTTACCAAAGATATTTGTTCCCAGATGAATTAGGCATATGAATAATATTCGTGTTTTAAGATATAAATTTTTCTTATGTGTATATAAGGCATCTATTTGGTGTATTTGTGTGTGTGTGTGTGTGTGTGTGTGTGTGTGTGTGTGTGTGTGCAGTTTTGGTGCCTGTCCTGGATTTCACTCTGTAGACCAGACTGGCCTTGAACTCACAGAGATCCACCTGGCTCTGCCTCTCAAGTGCTGGGATGAAAGGCGTGGCCACCGCTGCCTGGCGACATTTTTCTTTGTTATACACAGGCACAAATAGCCTTCTTGTTGTTAACTATTACTTTGTTCGAGGGCTTTGAAATTACTTTAAGATAAGTTGAACATAAAGATCATATTATACTATTCTCATATGAAAGTAGCCAGAAAATACTTTAATAATGTTATTTACATTTAGTTATATCAGAGCAATAAATTATAGTAACATAATTAGAACAATGTTACAACCAGATATTTCACATGGAGCTACTTAATAATGAGCTAAAGTTGAGAATGTCATATAATTAAAAATAATTTTTAAAAGTTTAAGGTTGGTTAATAATGGGTAATATACTTGGAAATATTTTTATAGTCAGTTAATGAAAAATCATAACACATACTTCAACATGTGTATTAAGAAAATAGATAATTAAAATACTCAGGATTTAACTCTAAAAATTCAATTAAACAAGAGAGGATTCCACAGAACAAAGGTAAATTCAGGCATTGCATGTAAAGAAACAAAAAAAACTTCAGTAAACCTAAGAAAAATAAATATGAGCCAACAAAATAAAAGACAATAATGGTTAGTTCACTTCCATCTGTTCAAAAAGCAGAATTAAGAGCACACTGGCTCCCCTGGAGCCACAGCAGAAACTCCTTATCATGGGAAGCAGGTGCAAAGTTAATCCCTCTCTTTTAAAGCTGGCGCAGAGGCCCTGCAGACAACAATGGGACTCCTCTCCCTGGACAGATGGGCACCAGCTTCATGGTCCCAGGGCCAGTGTACAACTCATCTGAGGACACACTGGGATTTTACAGGCACCTCAAACTTACACAGAAGGACAAATACTGCTTGGCATTGGGCAAACACTTTGGAAAAGGCAAAAGTGGATTTTCTATATAAATTCATAATGTCACTGAACTAAAATATTTATACATATATATTCTTTATACAAATACATGTATAAATTTGCAAAAGTAATTTTTCAATTAGGAGAATCACCAAGGCTTTGCTCTGACCCTTTGGAGACACTTGTTTGAACTCAGAATGACATCATGTACTGCAGGAGCAATTATTGTTTTTGGATGCAGCAGTTTTAAATTATTCTTGAGAGAATCTTTTTCTTCCCCTCCTTTCTACTCTCCTCCCCTTCTCTCTCTTTTATTTTTTTATTTTTTATTTTTATTTTTTTGGTTTTTCGAGACAGGGTTTCTCTGTGTAGTTTTGCGCCTTTCCTGGAACTCATTTGGTAGCCCAGGCTGGCCTCGAACTCACAGAAATCCGCCTGCCTCTGACTCGCGAGTGCTGGGATTAAAGGTGTGCGCCACCAACGCCCGGCCCCCTTCTCTCTTTTTCTTCTTATTTTTCTTTATATAGTCATGGGAAAATGTTAAGTTCAGGCAGAACACTTGAGGTGTGAACAGAACCAAAACCATTTCGGTAGGTAGCAGAGAGAAACTGCAGATGTTTAATGTGAATGGACAGGCAGGTTTTACGCCTCCATTAAGTTATTCACTGGGGAGCCAGCTGTATGCAACACTTTCGAATCTTCTCAGATTATCCAGACTGGTCTCTAAAGCAAACCCAGAAGGGGCACTCTGCGGAGGTGTGGCCAGCCTGGAGCAGATTATTGTTAGCTGGCAAAGTGGAAGAGGAGACTTTAAAATTTACCATCTTGGCATTTCTAAGTGTGAATGAGAGATTGAGTTTACTCATTATGAAGTTTTTTGTTCCACGTGACTACTGTGGATGATGTGTGTTTCCAGAGAAAGGTTGTTTATTTTCTTTTCCAGCATCTCAAAGAGACCTCACACATATCTTCTCATTTTCCACTTTTCCTGATTTGAGCTTAGAAAATGTTTGACTCACCCTAAAATTAAAAAAAAAACCCTGCTTTAAAATTGTCTTTGACTTCTGTTCTACTCCATTTTTGCTTTTTGAGTTCTCCATTTTACAAAAAAATTATCCAAACAAAAAAAGTAAATAAAAATAAAATACTAAGAATTCTGAAAACCCCAATGATATCACATCACAAACATTGACATACTTATGTAGTTATTGTACAGGTAATTACTAAAGTATTATATATAGGATATTAAAGATACAAAAATTAAAATTAAAAAAAATTCATAATGTTATTAAAAATTTTTATTAAAATCCTAGATGTAATTAATTGTAACATCAAAAGGCAGAATGGACATCACACCAAAATAATAAACACAGAAATTGAGGATGATTATTTAAATTCATAGATCCAGGCTTTAAAATAACTACAGTAAAGAGAATGACAGAGTCTCTGTCTCTCACCATGCTGAAAAAAGGAACTGAAGACTTTGAGAGAAGGAATCATAGGTGAAGCAAACAAAGATGAAGGCAAGAATGTTACAAACAGAAACCTTAGCACAGGAGCTATTGCTCAGGTTTCTAGAATTTATTGCAGTCTTAAACTGAGACGGTCTTTTTTTTTTTTTTTTTTTGAAAAATAAGAGCCTGTCAGGCTAATGAGTTAATGGACTGCTGTAGCACACACTAGTGATACATTTGTTCTCTCAAAAAAAATAATATAGGCCTACTGAGTCTTGTGTTTCTTTCCTGTATGTAGAAAGGGACATGGGCAATAATGTATTTTTCATCTTTGAAAGGGATAAGCCAATATGGTCCATAGCTATGCAGCCCTATATATCACCCTGAGATAGAAAGAGTCTCACCTTTGTTAAAATTCGTTTCCTCCTCTCTTACACAAATGTTTATCAAAAAGTACAGAGCAGTTGCTAGATTATTTTCCCTCCTTTCAACAAGCATATTATTGATGGAATGGGCAGTATATTTTTTGGGGTATGTGTGGGGGTATTGAGTTCCCCAAAATATTGTGTATGCTAATAAACTTATCTGGGGTCAGAGAACAGGACAGCCACAATATTAAACATAGAGGTTAGGCAGTGGTAGCATACGCCTTTAATCCTAGCATTCCAGAGACAGAAATCCCTCTGGATCTCTGTGAGTTCAAGGCCACATTGGAAACGGCCAGGCACAGTGATACACACATTTAATCCCAGAAAGCCACACCTTTAATCCCAGGGAGTGGTGGTAGAAAGCAGAAAGGTATATAAAGCGTGAGGACCAGAAACTAGAGGCATTTGCCCTGGAGAGGCATTTTGGCCTGGAGAAGCATTCAGGCTTCTAGCAGCAGTTCAGCTGAGACCCATTCTGGATGAGGGCTCGGGGCATCCAGTCTGAGGAAGCAAGACCAGCTGAGGATCCAGCGAGGTGAGGTAGCTGTGGCTGGTTCTGTCTCTCTGACCTTCCAGTGTTCACCCCAATACTCGGCCCGGGTTTGATTTTATTAATAAGAACTTTTAAGGTTCATGCTACATCTGGCGCCCAACGTTAGTGGTACAAATTCTTGAAAAGACTCAAGCTACACTCGGCCTGTTGTGGTGGTACACGCCTGTTGGATTTACTGAAGGAGGCAGAGGCAGGAGGATCCCAAGTTTGAGGCCAGCCTAGGAGGCTTGGGAGAAGCTTCCGCCCAGAACCTGGCCACAAACAGTGGCGGTGGAACTATGGAGGCAGCGGCTGCTGCTCTGAGTTGCCGACTTCTTCTCATCATGTTGGTGATTGTGGTGATGCTGCTACCTGGGACGAAAAGTTTACTACTGCTTGTTCAGAGAAGAATTGCCAGGACCATCGTGTTACAAGAAAACATCGACAAAGGTCAGTTTGGAAAAGTTTGTCAAGACAAATGGTGGGGAGAAATTGCTGTGAAGATTTTCTCTTCTAGGGAAGAACGTTCATGGTTCCAAGAGACAAACATTTATCTGACTGTGATTACTCCAAACCACAGAGGAGGCACAAAAAGAAAGAAAGAAAGAAAGAAAGAAAGAAAGAAAGAAAGAAAGGAAGGAAGGAAGGAAGGAAGGAAGGAAGGAAGGAAGGAAGGAAGGAAGGAAGGAAGGAAGGAAGAAAGAAAGAAAGAAAGAAAGAAAGGAAGAAAGAAAGAAAGAAAAAGAAAGAAAAGAGTCTGCAGTGAACCATGACCATGCCTAACAGGGACTTTGAAATCTCCAAAAAGGTGACGGAATCCCACAATGATGATTCCACAAGGACTATGATAAAGCCATTATGCTGATTAACACCAAGGAAAGATCGACTTTGGAGTACAAAGTGTTTAGGACAATTTTGAGATGACTAGCTGAGATGATCCAGCCTGACAGACTACTCGAGCAAGGATTTGTGACAAGCCCTGAACTTTCCTATTATGCAGAGACTGGACAAATGATACAGGACTTGACAATTAACCCAAAAAATTTTCTTTTCAAGATTCCCTAAAGATATCTTCACCCCTAGAAAGCAAAAAGAAAAAGAGAAAATAGATATGAGATAGATCATCGAATCTACTCTGAGAAAAAAGATAAAGAAAAATAGGATAAATAGGTAGATCACTGAATCTACACTGGAGAAAAGGGGGGAGATATAAAAATGACAAAAGGTAGACTACTGAATGTATTATGAAAAGAAAAAAGAGAGAATATGGATATGATAAGATAAAAAGGGAGATTATGGAATCTACTTTTAAAAAGGAACTACTTGTTTTCAATAAGTAATGAAAATTTTTTGTCTGAATTTGTCAAATGTTACTGGACTGGACATTGTTAATATATATAATGGAGTTTTTTACAGGTATGGAATGGAGCTTATAAGTACTGCAGTTTAAATTATGACATCATGTGAGTAACTATACAGCCCAGAGTATGCAAATTATTAGTTACTAACAATAGTTATAGATGAAGTTGCAACATGATGTTTTTCATATTAATTCACTCTCCTTTTCCAAGATTCACCTGTTTTGGTACATGTCAAATAGAAATTTATTTGACAACAGAATGGAAATCATGACCCCCTTCCTCATTTATTTTTTTCCCTTTATCTATGAAATTATAATATAATTACAACATTTCTCCCTCATCTTTCCTCCCTTCCATCACCCCACATACCCTCTCCTTCCTCTCTTTCAAATCCATGTTATCTATTTCCAGTAATATTTATTGCATGCATATATGCATATGTAAATACATATACATTCCTAAGTATAGCCTGCTTAGTCAACATATTATTTTATGTGTTGAGGGTATATAAGGTCTTCCCCATTTTAAAATAAATGAGTTTGTTGTTTGCCTTCCACTGACTCCTGGTGTCGATGCCTCACCTTCTCACCCTGTCCCCTAGGGAGCCATTAGTATCCAGCAACATCTGGCACTTGAATATGAGGCTTTGTTACCTTCTCTCTCCCAGTGCAAGTTCTGATCATCTTCCTCCCTTCACTCGCAGTACTTGACAGCTCCCCCAAGATGGTGTGTTTCAGTGAGAAGGCCCCTTAGTGTTATGTTCTTTTGTTCCCTTTGGCAGGTAAGAATTGGGACCTCCATTTCTTTCCTTCTTTTGTGTTGTCTGTCATATTTCTCTGCCCATTATGTTAGGAAGGAACATTTTTTTTTCTTCTATTTCGGTTCATCAGGTGCCTTCACGTAAGAATTGACCCCTATTGGTGAAATTATTAAGGCAACTCCACGTAGTTAAAAGGGAGGTTTATTTTGTGGGGTAACTTACAAGTGTGGGGATAGGTAACAGGGTCTGGGAAAGGTGTAGCACAGTCCAGCTGTGTTTTCTGGAGAACTCTGCTTGGTCTACCTCCAGCGTCTAGAGTCCCGGGACCAAGAGAGCCAGCCCATCCGGATCTCGGGTCTTCAAGGTCCTCTCTCGGCCCCACCTTGTAGGCGTGACAGTTACCGAAACCTCAATGGGGGTTGGAACTTCCACATCAAAGCTGGAATGGCGACCCACTACAGATCCCCCCCCCCCAGGGCTTGGCTCCCAAATGCCATCCCTCATCCCAAGATACCATAGACACCATGTGGGCATACAGCCATGGCCTAAAAAACCACAGAAGTCCCCCACTAAGCATAAGACATAAGGATTCGAAGCAAATTTTCTCGCCTGTTGACTGTCATCTTCTTTCTGACTGTTGTTTGATTGTTGTTTCCCTCTAAAAGATGGGAAATCTTGCCATCACCCCCATCACTTCCTTGTTGGATAGCTCTACAAAAGCCGATGGTAAGGAAGCAGACAGTTTGGGCTCCATGAAATCTGCCAATGAGAAGGCAGCTGTCATTAAGTCATGTGCTGCTCCCCCTCTGCTCCACCACCACTGTGGGCAGTTACACCTCCTCCATGGTATTCTTAGGGTGATCTAACCCAGTACTCACCTGCCTCAGGAGGTAGCTACTCTCCTGCAGCACCAGGCATCTTACAATGCTCACAGCCTATGCCACTGTCAGTCCGTAGGCCCATATAAGCCTTCCCAGTCACTGTGGGCCCAAATGCCAATGCCCAGCTCTGGATTCCCACCCCCATAGCTGATCTCAGTCTCATCTGGAAGGCAGCCAATGAGTTACACACAGATTTCCCCTTCTTTCAGCCGGTTCTTACTCAATGGCCCATGCAGTTATAAACTTATTTTGATTGGTACCATTTGGTAGAAGCTATATTGGAGCCTGCAGTCTTTCTCAGTTGGAGATTGCCCTATGATAATCAGGCAGAATCCCAGGCCCAGACTCACATCTTACTTAACATCTTGGTGATCTATGATATACTCACAGGGATCTGGAAATACGTCCATCCTGTGGATCAGGCACAGATTGGCTTGAATGTCTATTTTCAACAGGTCTCAGACCTGGCCCTCAAGGCTCTACAAGGGCCTCAGCCTGGCCTATAAGCACTGGGTGTCTCTGACAAAGAACATACTTCTGCCACTGCTGAGATGGAGAAATTCTATTTTTCTTCAATGGCAGCCGCTAGGCCCCCTGTTAACCAATGGGAGAGGGTATGCTTGTGTTTATCCTCAGTGTGACACTATGTCAATATGGGTCTCACCAAGAGACGTGCACCTGGCCTCAGATCAGTCTGCTTCCACCAGGGAGGAAATAACCCAGGATGGGTAATGTATATACTACCCTTTCTTGCTCACATTGTCCCTCAAATTCTGTACACTTGTGGAGCCTCGCTTTTCCTCACTTTGTATAATACTTTTTGAGATAAGGAATGTTAGTTTAGCAGTCCTGGAGCTAGCTAAATATATTAAGAGCCCATGGTCAGCTAAGATTCTATATTATTCATTACAGCTAACTCACGAAAATTTCTAATTAAATCAGACAAGAGCAGAGGTTATGGCCTGTGATTCTTTATTTTTTGAAAAGTTTGGCATGATACGAAAAAACTGTTTGATCCCTCCTGGATTTTCACTTATGTTTTGATTGGCGGGGTGGTGCTTTTAAACTTTCTCCTCTTTAAGTGTCTCCCACAGCACATCTGGCAGCAATGGGTAGCCACTAAGGTGACTTTACAGCTATTAATGGTTCTTAGACATCCAACTCATAGCCCTCCACAGGAGTTTATGCATACCAGACTTTCTGAAATTCAAAAGGTTACTGCCTGACCTTCCTGATCCATGGTGACTCCCCAGGGATGAAGGCTATTGGAGGGCTGATAGTCAATGATGGGTAAGAACTTGTTTGGCAAGCCAACCTAAGTCAGGTACACTCCAGTTGCTGAGCACCCCTGAGGCAGGGTCAACAAGGCTGGAGCAAAGAACTCTGACTTCTGCTGAGTGCCCACATTATAAAATAAAAGGGTAGATATGTCCTAGGACAGGCCTGTAGGGTCAAGGAAATTGGCTCAGGCCAGTTGCCAAGGCATGCACATAACATATTTCCTTATGAGCCAACCTGGAGTCTGCCTGGTGGCCTAGCAACAGGTGCTGTCAGAGTTCCTAATCATGCCCAACCAATGAGGGATGACCATTCAATGCCACCAGACTGTGACACAGACTGGGAGCTGGGAAGAGGACATATAAGGCTTTCCCCATTATTAAATAAACAAGTTGGTTATTTGTCTGCAACTGATGCCCGATGTCTGTGCCATTGATGCCTCACCTTCTCATCCCCTTCCCTGAGGGATCCATTAGAATTCAGCAACAGAAGACCAATGGGGAGAATACAGGACTTGAAAAATCTGAGTATTTCAAGTCAAGACAGTGTTTCTCTGTGTAGCTTTGCGCCTTTCCTGGAACTCACTTGGTAGCCCAGGCTGGCCTCAAACTCACAGAGATCTGCCTGGCTCTGCCTCCCGAGTGCTGAGATTAAAGGCGTGCACACCACCACCTGACCCCAAGTGTCCATTCTTGAACTGAGAAACAATCACAGGATGGCATTGGCAATGCCCTGGACTCACTCTGAGTTGAACCTGAGCTAAGGCTTTGATGATTATTTGACTCCATTAACACTCTGACAAGAGAGCCAAGGTGACATTTCAGTTCTCCTAGAACTGATGCCAATTGAGAGTGGCTATGTTGTATTCCCTCAATGTCTATCATCCATTCATCTGTCTGTCTGAAACTCTTCATACACTCATCCTTCAGTGTGTGCTGTTATGGTTTGGTATGCTTGGCTGTGTCCTTGAACACACAGACTCTTCATGCCATGTGATTGGATTAAGGGCGTGTGCTACCACTGCCTGACTTTTGTTTATGGATGGCTATCTATGTCCTCTGATCTCCAGGCACGTTTTATTGATTAACATGCAAATAAAATACCACCACATAGCATAAACAAAAGTAACACACCTTTACACAGCTAAAGTAGCATTCTGCATCATAACCAAATGTAGCACATCTTTGCCTAGTTAAAATAATTCCACAACATATCACTCTATCAGTTCTGTTTGTATAGAGAACACTAAATTTAAAAAAACTGAAGAGTAGAATTAAAATAAAATTACTATAAAATAATTTCTCTACTCAACACATTTTACTTAAGCACTTTTGGGTTATTATTATTTTTTAAGGAAGTTTCAAAAGGGTCAGTATCTAGAGTATAGGTAAAATGTACTAAGAAGAAACTTTAACTGAGTGCAAAAGAATAAATAAATCTTGATCTTATACATTTTCATTGTGTATGTAGCAGCTATTTTTGTCTAAATATTTAAGTAAAACTAAGAATTCTGTATTTCGTTGGAGAGACAATAGGTTAGTGGACAGCAGTGATCTTCGCCCAGGATTCATGTACTTTATTACCCTGGCATTTGTTATCACTCCCTGTCATGGTAAAGAATCCCCAGACGGAAACATTCAATTTCGAGAATCTGGCTACTGAAACAAAGTAATTTTTTCTAAACTCTTTCTAGATTGAACATATTTTAATTTTAAGATAAATTGTGCTATTTTATATAGTTTCATTTTCCTCCCTGAAGAATCCTTAATGAATTTCTGTCATAGCTTATTCTCACTTCATGTTGGAATAAATTAACACTTCATTAAAATGCATTCATTTATTGAAAACAATGTTTTCCTTAGAGTAATAATTTTATATGCATATATTCATTTTATATAGTAATAGGTTTTATGAGAACATTTACATACAAATATATAATGTGCTCTGTATATATTTCCTCCACCCCTGACTATTCTTCCTTTTCATCCATTCCCCTTCAATTTTATTTCTTAATTTTGCATCTACATTTATGTCATAAGTACATACATAATTTTACATATCTATATGTGGTCAAGGATCCAGAATTGAGGACAATACATAATATTAGGCTTTTTGATTCTGAGTTAACTCACCCAAAATTAAAAAACCCAACTGAATGCATTTTGCCTGCAAATAACACAATCACATTCTTTTTCATAGCTGAACAAAATTTCATTCCATATATAAATCAAAATTTTTTATGGATAACTGTGCTGACAGAAGTCAATTTCAAAACTTCCCTATTGTGAACAATGCATCAATGAGCATCAAACATCCTCGTGTGCCTGTGATATGTTGACTTCCATTCCTCTGAATAAAAAAATTCAAAGTGGTTATAGTTGAGTCATATAGGAGAGATTTTTTTAGTTTTGTGAAGAACCTTGATGATTGGTGTTAAATACTATAACCCAGTAGATCATGATAGTGCCTTATGATATTAGAATATGTCACTTTCTCTATCATATATGTTACAATAAAAGATAATAACAATAACCAACGCAAGTGCAAGAAAGTCTTTTAGATAGTGAAATACCCATAGCACCATATATTGTATAAATACATTTTTATAAAGCTAGATATTAAATGGAAGTCAGGGCCTGGTTATCCAAGGTAAAATTGTATCAGAATTCCATCCCTGGCCCCATATTTTATGTATACTTACATATGTATTTGATTGTGTTATTTATATGTGTATGTGTTGGTTTCTGTACACCTATGGTGTTTATATGAACACCATACATATGTATACATGTTTGTGTGTGTGTGAATGTGTGTGTGTGTGTATGTGTGTGTGTGTGTGTGTGTGTGAGAGAGAGAGAGAGAGAGAGAGACCTCTAATAATAATAATAAAATAAAGTAAGATAAAGCAGAAGCTAACATATCTGAATTGGACAAAATGAGGGAAAGATCACAAGAGAAGGCACCATAAACAGAAACTTGAAACTATATTCAGGAATTCCATAAAGTCACTAAACTGGAAAATATGATATATATGTAAAGTATCTATAGAGTAAAAGGAGAGAAGAAAAATGCATAAAATGTAAAAATATAAGTTAAAAAGTAGTAAGATAAAATTAAAAAAGAAGACTGCTGACGGGACATCTTGAGATAAAGAACCACCAGGCATAACATTAGGTTCATTTTCTCTTGGCCATCTACTGCTGTCGAGTAGTAGTTTGTTTAGCCAGTGAGATTTCCACTGTAGAAATTAAAGTTTCATTTGCAAGTAGTTGTTTATTGGATATTGGTTTTGGATTAGAGATGGGGATATGTGCTTACTTCTCCGTTTAGTTTAAGACACCTGCTGGTGTGGATCACTGCATTACCTGTGCATGCTACTTCAACTTCTGTGAGTTCAAATGTGCAGAGATCCTGCTAATTTAGAGCATTTTTTTTCTTGGTATCCTTCATCCCCTCTGGTTATTAAGCTCTTTCTACTTCTTCTTCCATGGGATTCCATATGCTGCAGGAATAAACTGATGATGGCCGAACAAGACACTAATCTACAAGTATAGCAGAATGCCATTAGGAGAGATTTCATTGCTTCATTTTTCTTTATCATTGAAGTATTTGATTTTACAATAGATCTATGTGCTTTCCAGTCTCAGGGTCCTGGTCAACTAAGCAGTGTTGGAAATGGGTTCCAGCTCTTGTAGCAGGCCTTCAGTGAAATCTGATTTTGGTGGGTTACTTCTACAAATTTTGTGCTACCATTGCTTTGTCATATCTTGAAGGCAGGACACCATTGTAGATCAAAGGATTTGTGACTGGATTGATGTTTATGTTTCTTCTTTGTAGCATGGAGATATCTTCTTTTACCAAAGATGCTAGAATGTATTTGTGAAGGCTAGATGTAGGTATCAGCCTGAATTCTCCATATTCACTGAGTTGTGTAGGTATTTTCTTCATCAATGGGGCCTTGCTGCCAGGTTGTGGGGAGCAACCTATAGTTTTGGCAACAGCCTGGGTTGTTTTGGGGTTCCAATGGGACCCCTTTGACCATTATCTCAATTAGATGTAATCAGTTCCCAGTAACGGATGCTTCATTTGGTGACTAGAGATGTCCAGTTGGGGTTTTTCTTCCCGATTTTTTAAAGCAATTTCATTTAGATCATCTTCACATATGTATATATTTTAGGAAAGTTGGACTGTATTGAGTTTTCATGCTACCCTTCAAATGGCTCTTACTTTTATCTGCTTCTCCCTGTATTCCCACCCTCATCCCCCCTTCTTTCTACCTCTGCATTTGATTTTCCCCTTCCAGATCCTTCCCCAACCTTCCACAAATAGCTATTCTAATTCCCTTTCCTAGGGTAATCTGTCTGTGCAGCCCCTAGTCCCTTAATCTACTGCTAACCTCTGAGGTTCTATTAATTGTACATTGGTACCATTGAATTAACAGTTAATATCCACATATAAGTGAATACATACGTATTTGTCTTTCTGAGTCTGAGTTAGCTCGCTTGGAATGATTTTTTTCTAGTTATTTCCATTTACCTGAAAATGTCATGATTTCAATTTTAAAGGCTTTTTACCTGAATGTAAAACAACAATTTAAAATACTAGTGAAGAAGAATATATTATTTTGATAGAAGTATATATTGAGTGATGTTTAAATCAGCTTAAACAAACATATCTATTGCTCAAAGAGCTGTCATTTCATTCTGGTAAAAACATAATCTTTTTTACAAAAGTACAGTATATCTCTTTTATATAGTTACTACATTATGCCCAGAGATAGTAAGTCATTTTCTTCCTAGCTAAATGTACATCAGTATTCATTGCTTCTTTTATCCTTCAATTTTTTTGTATATCTTGAAATATTTAAATAATTTAAAATATCGTGATGCCCTCATGTTGCATTCCTTACTATGAAAGATTATTGTAAAACAGAAAAATGCTTATTTTAATTGTGATTCCTTATAAATTATGGTTCATGTGTTTAATATATTATATATATATACATATATGTATCTCCTTTATTAACATACTATATTATTTGCCAAAACTTTTAACTCTTTATGTAATTATGCTTGAATTAAAATCAATTCTTCTATAGCATCAAGTTCAAAAATTGAATGTATCTTTGTGCTGTTCCTATTTCAAATTGTTACACAATCCACTGACAGTTAAAAATATCTAGTTGGTCATTATGGCAAAACTATATAGTAAGTTTCAAAAGAACATCTGTGAAAGTTCTTTTGACCCAGTCAGCCTTACAGTATATCATAAAAGTTTCCATTTTTATGCCTTCTATATACTGCTTAGGTCAAATAAATAACTCAAAAAGTCTTCTTAGCTTATTATGAAGTTACATAAGGAAAGCTTATCTTACTGTGATTCAATAGAGGATAACTGACATAACATTTAGAGCATTTCTGTCATATGTATGCCATCATAATCAAAGCAGGGTAGCTATTAGTAGATTTTTTACACTAAGAATATTCTTGAAGGAAACTGGTTTTGCTCAGACATACTTGAATGCACAACAGAGAGTGATATAGGTGAAAAAAATCAAGTAGCCAGGTACCCTTACTTATTTTTTCCTCACTTAATCAGAACATTGTGCATACATTAAAAGTATTTTTCCAAATATTTTATGTAACAGTAGAAAATTCTGTCCAGATTTAATAAAGTAAAACACCTATGGACTACAATGTGACATTTCAAAATGACATGTACTAGAGCTAAGTTTGTTTTTATTTGGAAGATTAGAGGGCGTGTGTGTGTGTGTGTGTGTGTGTGTGTGTGTGTGTGTATGCATGTATGTGTATGTGAGCGTTTGTGTGTGTGTGTGTGTGTGTGTGTGTGTGTATGAAATAATATTATCTGGATACAAAGAAGTATCACTTAATCTACTGATATTCCCTTCTCTGCCCAGCCATATCACTTCCTGTCTCAACCTGCCCAGTGCTGGGATTAAAGGTATGTGATCCCAAGTGCTGGAATTAAGGTGTGTAACACCACTGCCTGGTTCTCTCTTTTAGACTGGATTAATCTCCTGTAGCCCAGTGTGGCCTTAAACTCAAAGAAATCCGGATGTATTTCTCGCTCTGCCTCCCAAGTGCTAGGATTAAAGGTATATGTCACCATTGCTTGACCTCTATGACTAACTCTGTGGCTGGCTCTGTCCTCTGATCTTCAGACAAGATTTATTTCCTAGATTACAAACAATATATCCACAAGCATAAAAGCTAAAGCTTTTTCAAATTTGTATAAAATGGTCCCAAACTAGACAACAATATGTTGTATCTTTAAAAATATAATTGAGAGGGTCCAACTAATATTATAACATTTTTGGTAGCAGAGCGGGGGACAAGATACTGCAGTCTATTTGGCTTTATAATCTCCCTCTCTGTCTCTCTCTTTCACTGTTTTTTTTCTCCTCACTTTCTATGTTCTCACATGCATACACTTCTCTTGAAAAAAAACTGCTTAGGTAGAGAGTCTAGAATTCTTATGAAGCTAGCCACTCAGGTTGCAGAATGCATATGCAATACTAACTAACTGAGAAAACCTGCTTCTTCCTTCCCACTTATAAATGTCATAGGCCAATATGTTCTATTATGAGCTAGCGACATGATCAAGGGCCCTGTGGATTAATTAGAACTTTCAACACGAGATTGATATAATGCAGAAGTAGGAAAATGGGGATATATTGCTGTTTCCTGAAAGATTGAATCAAATCACATCTGGTATTTTCCTTAAAGAATACAGAAAAGAACTTGTAGCAGATGGATAGTTTCATACCAGGGGATACATTAATTTTCCTGACTGCGTTTTTTTTTCGATGCATCTGTGTTCTCTACAGACCAATCAAACAAGCTGTGGATGAGCTATCCACACTTTGCAAGTGCGTAAGAGTAGCACTAACTTTTTCATTTAAACATGAAATTTTGTTATAAATTTAGTTTGCTTAAAGAATATTTGTAATAGGGAATACAATTCTCCCATCCCACCCTAATAACTTGGATTTCCAAGGTCAGGAAGGTCAAATCTACAAAGGTCTGTGAAGTACAAAATACCTATATTCTGATGAGTTTCTGGGAAACTACTTACTGCTTGGAGGGATAAATATAATTAAAATAAAGGAACAATGATAAAATCCACCAATGATAAACTTCTTTTTTTGTTTTTGTTTTTGAAGCCAGGTTTTTTCTGTGTCGCCCTGGGCTGTCCTGGAACTCACTCTGTAGACCAAACTGGCCTTGAACTCACAGAGATCTGCCTGGCTCTGCCTCCCAAGTGAGTGCTAGGATTTAACGTGTGTACCACCAATGCCTGTCAATAAGCTTCTTGATCATAAGAAATTATTGCAGCTTATAAACAGTCCCAATTGAATATTCAGAACTCAGAAGATCTGTTGCCTTACTTAATATTCCATGAGTAAATTTCTAAATTTCTCTTTGAATGAAATTATAAATTACAGTATATAATCAATGTGTAAGTTCAGGAATTTTCCCGGATCTTCAATTCTATCCTTTGTACTGTCCTTCATATGACAGTCCTTCAAAGAACTTAACCATATCTGATTGTTGTTTGAGATTTCACAATTTCCCATTATAATATTTCACATACATTCTATAATTAAAAAAATAGGTATGACATATTCATGTATTCCTGAGGATGTGGACACATCATGTCAGTCTAGATTCTCTTTTATGTGTATGTCTATAGAAGGCAAAGATCAATGTTAGTGTCTTCCTTGATAGTCTTTTACCTTGATTTGAGTCATAGTTTCTGTTCGTGAAATAGAAACTCATCAATTCAGTTAGGCTAGCTGACCAGTGAATTTAGAGATACACTTATCTATGCCTTCTTTGTGCTAGGATTATAGATGTCCACTATTATCCCCTGGTTTTTACATGGGGGGTTGGGATTCAAACTCAGGTTTGCTTGATTAGGAATCACTTACCTGACTGAACCATCTCGTCTCACTTTCTATCTTATTTTAATTAGACATTTATTATTTTAATTAATTAAACAATTAATTTTGTATGCATATTTTGCCTGCATGCATGTCTAAGAGAATGTTTCATCCTCTGGAACTGGAGTTATAGGCAACTTTAAGCTGCCATGTGGGTGTTGGGAATCGAACCTAGGAATTAGGGAGGAACAGTCAGTGCTCTTATCTGCTGAGCCATCTCTTAAGCCCCTAGATTTCTCTTTCTTTATCTTTTGATCATACTAACAGATGGTAGTAGATGGCAGGCCAATTCTTTCTGTTCTGAGGTCACAAATTAATTATCAATGATATCCCAGGAATTCAATCAATCAGTTATGATTTATTGTCCATGATAGTCAATATGTCCACAATAGGTAATTATGACAGCTATACATTTTAGATCATCTATCTTTTGACAAATTAATATTCTGTCAGTTCATCTGAAATTGGCAAATAGTTTTCTGCCCTAAAGGAAGCAGCAATTGTAGTGTTTTCCTCCCCCACTTCTGTCTCCCTTACTGAGATATTGTGTACATAACACAGATGTAGCCCTTATAACAAAGGCTACCCCCAAACACACCACTATCCTCTGGTCTCTGCATTCTGGTTGTTATGGTTTATGGCATATGCCAGTATAGTCAGAGTTTTAATGTTTTCATTAATGGTAAAATGATATATTCATCATAGTCACTGTGAATTAAATAACTTTCCTCACTGGGAACATAGCTATTGAGTAGTTAAAAATTATATACGGCATTAAAAAGTAACTGAATTTCTCATTTTTGGATTTTTATCTTTTTTTTGTACTAGAAATTAAAAGCATCACAACATTCGTCATCATAGATTTTGACTTTTTTTCAAACTACTCTTTGTGTAATGAGAGGGAATTACTCTCAGGTACATAAAACAGGACACATAACATGACACTGCTCATTTTCTTTAAAACTCATATATTTGGATAGGGTGACTGAGTATAAAAAAGTGCTTCATTTTTTACTAGTTTTGTATTCCTTACTACATACTGTGTTTTTGCCTTTGAAAAAAAGAAAAACATTCTGTTGCTCTTTATGTAAATTGTCCCAACATGTCCCTGGTCAGATATTTTCTAATCTCTTAGTTGATTATTTAACTTTTTAAAGCCATAAAAATGATTAAAATGAGAAATGAGGGCTGAGGATCCTTTAACTTAATTGAGGACATAAAGTAAGATATTGTGTAAGATTGTATCTTCTAGTAATATCAGAAGCTACACATATAAAGGTTCACCAACATGACCATCCAAACTTGAGCACAGCAAAGAGCACATCAATGACCATACCCAACTCCACAGAAAAGTGCCCATGAGGACTCAACCTTACACAAAGAATTACAGGCAGTTGAATGAAGCTAGAATTGGCAAAGGTTGTACTCCACAGGGACGAGCACACCAATTGCTTGACCAGTGCCAAATGGTCAGCCCTGAAAACACTCATAAAAGTCCCATTAAATAGACTTAACAGCTTACATTGGAAATATGTATGCATACATAATGATATAATCATGCAATTGGTGACAAAAGAAGCCATGAATTTGAAGGAGAGCAGTGAAGGGTATATGGGCAGGTTTAGAAAAATGAAAGGGAAGGCAGTAATGTGATTAAAATAAAAGCTCAAAAACAAACAGCAGCAACAGCAAAAAATACAGAGTGGTTTCCCATGCCAGGTAGACTTTGTGGGAACCGTTGCTTTGTCTGTCACTCAGTACTTTTCTCTGCTTAGTGTTTTTCACATCAATATTTCAGATTAATAATCACATAAACCTGGGCACTGAAGCCTAGAAGCATGAGTAGTCCTGGGACAATTTGTCTCTTACTTAACTGACAACTAAGCGATGTTAGGAAAGTATTGAATACATCATGGATACACAGGACCCAAGGGTGCTTCAAGTCCAAGGCCAAATGCAACAGTATATACGAGATCACACTACACTATTTAAAAGCATTGTAGTTTTGAGTCTCATAAGTTTTTATTTCTGAAAGTTTTGACATAATATTTTTAGACTGAGCTTGACCATGGATAAGAGAAATTCTATAAAGGAAACCACAGATAAGTAAGATTATTTTAAGTTCATAATCTATAGGTTAATATATAACTTCATTATAAGGATTTATTACAGTGGTCTTCTGCAGGGAACTATAATTTGTTTTCTGTTGCTTTGATAAACACCATGATCAAAGTAACTTGAGATAGAGGATTCATTAAATCATACATTTTGTATTCCAATATCTAGGAAGTCATGGCAAGAACTCAAGGCAGGAGTTTGAAGCAGAAAGCTGCATCCTGGCCTGCTTCCCCTGACTCCCTCAGCTCTCTTGCTCATGCAGCTCAGACCTCCTTGCCCCAATATACCACTGTCCACAGTGGGTTGGGCCTCCTACGTCAGTCAGCAACTAAGAGATTAGCTCATAGAAATGGCCATTTTGATGAAGGCATTTCTTCAGTTGAGATTCCCTCTTCTCAAGTGACTCTAGGTGTGCGTCAAATTGAATTACATGTGGTGAAAAGAAGGTCACGTTACTTTCTAAAGAATAGACAACATCCTAGTCAGAAAGGAAATAAAGGTTTCATTTGTCTATTCTATTCTTGATGTCCTGACAATGAAAGCCATATTCCCATATTAATAAGTTATGCTACTTCAAGAAGCTACAGGCACAATAATGTCGTTAGACTGTGGGAAAAAAAGCATTATTCATTTTAGTTAACATTAAGAAGGGAAATCTAAGGTCTCCCCTGGGGAGTCAGCCCAGCCTGGTAGATTCAGTTGAGGCAGGTCCAGTCCCCTCCTCCCTACACCAAGGCTGAGCAAAGTGTCTCAGCATAGGCCCTAGGTTCCAAAAAGCCAGCTCATGCACCTTGCCTTGGAGGAGGTAGGAATGGGGGGTGGATTGGGAGGAAGGCTGTGGGTGAGAGGAGGGAGGACAGGGGAATCTGTGGCTGATACGTAAAATTAAATTAACTATAAAATAAAAATATTTTTTTAAAAAATGAAGGGAAGTTTAAGCATAACAAAGAGTAATTTTTGAAATTTTTGGTTTAGTTGATTACCAACTAAATCTAGTCTCTACCTCGAAAAGCTATAAAAGTGAAATTGATTTCATTACAAGCTGCTTCTTGTCATAGAGACAAGCTTTATAATTAATGATTACCCTATGTTTATGGTATAAAAATAGTTCCAAATTTATGATGGTACCTGTGTCAACTCCAAAATGAATGTTATAATTGAAGCCCAAATAATTTAGTATGAAGAAATGTGGTGACTAGAAGATGATACTTTCACAGTCATAAGTATAGAACTTGTATAACTGAAATTAGTGAATAAAAAAGATGGGATGACTAAAATAGTACTGCTGTGGATATTGCTCTGTGTAAATAAAATTCTGATTGGCCAGTAGCCAGGCAGGAAGTATAGACAGAACAAGCAGAGAGGAGAATTCTGGGAAGTGGAAGACTGAGGCAGAGAGACGCTGCCAGCCACTGCCATAAGAAGATGTTAAGATACCGGTAAGCCACGAGCCTTGTGGCAATTTATAGATAATAGAAATGGGTTAATTTAAGATATAAGAACTAGATAACAAGAAGCCTGACACAGCCATACAGTTTGTAAGCAATATAAGTCTCTGTGTGTTTACTTGGTTGGGTCTTAGTGGCTGCGGGACTGGTGGGTGAGAGAGATTTGTCCTGACTGTGGGCCAGGCAGGAAAACTCTAGCTACACAGTACCCTTTTAAATTTTCTTCTTTGTCATATATAGCAAGTCCTTCCTTAAACAATGATTATTGGACTCTTGATCTTAGATTGCCCAACCTCCAGAACTATGGGAAACAGACTTTTGCTTATATGTTACCTTGGCCAAAATATTTTCTCATAGTAATTTTGATGAAGACTGTTTGTCATATAATAAAAGATTTTGCTGAATTGACAATTTTTCATAATCTTACTGTTTCTAGTATAATCAACAAACAAATATCCCAGTCTATCCTTCTTTCTATTTGCATCAAATCCAAATTAATGTTAACCATATTCCATTGATCAATTTCATGAGAATCTGGAACACATGCTTTTTACTGTTATAACTTTATGTTATTTCATGAATAATATAATGATGGCATCTGTCATAATTTGTAATGCCTCACATTGATTCAGAGCCCTTTGATTTTTTCATCATTACTATATGTTCATCTTTTCTCTAATTCAAACATTTTTCTGGATGTAGTTGAAATAATATGATCTATCACTTGAGTTGTTCAAGAACATTCTAGGATTCAATCTACAAAATGAACAATCTTAATTTTGGGGAAACTTTACTGAATCCATTTTACTTTCAATGTGTGCTTAGTGATTACACTAAATGCCCTAGAACTTGCTGCCCTATAAGCACTTTCAGGAAGAATTATGCCAAATTTCAATATGTCAAGCTGTGATTAATCAACTTTGTTCCCCCAAAGATTAAATTACTACAGCAAAAGGTCAATAAATGCTAATGATTGTTATCTGGCCTTAAAGCTATGAACAGAATCCTTAAAAATGATTTAAAAGGAAAGTCATTTTGGAAGAAATGATTGGAAAAGTTAACGAATTTGTTACTTTTATTGAGAAAAACACTTTTATTTTTGGCTCAGTAGATAATTTGTCAATTGCATAGTATTGTGTGCTAAGAAGAATAGAATCAGTCATAAAGAATAAATTTGTCTCTATACTCATGAAAACATAAAGAAAATAGGATTATACTCTCGTTCAACAGTGCCTACTGTGTAAGCATGTAGGATGTGAGACATATAGGCAGTTTCTGTAAATATTTCAACATGTACATGTAAAGGAGAATGGAGACTTTTTTTGAGTGAAATTGCTTAATTTCCAAATGTTCTGTTATGAAATCTTTAATAAGTAATATTGTTTGAAAAAACGATATTTTTATCCATTCTATAAATGGTGACTGAAAAAACATATTTGTACGGTAACAGTTGGTTTGAGCACCAATGTGTTTTATTAAGAAACATATTCTGTGCAGTCTGAAATGACAAGCGAATCATGGATGATGAGCTGCAATAAAATAAGGAGGTTGATAAGCATATCAGCAATAATAAAATGAGTTGGGAGTAACTATAGAAGGAACACTATCTTTTAATATGAAGATGAGACTTGATAGGTTAGCGTGATAATTCTATAATGAGTAGTCCCCTTAAATAAGAGAAAATTTGAAGACCTTCTGTGTCAAGGCAGTGACATGTAGATTCAGTGACTCATCAAGGGAGCAGAAGCTCTGTTAGATCTTATGGAAAATAAAAGCTGCCGAGGAGGTGGGAGAACTCAGTTGCCTCATTATTATAGACATCCTCCTGATAAATGATACCCAGCTAAATTGTTTTGATTTTCAATTTGTATGTTGGTAGTAGAAATGTCTATGTATTTTCAAGCCTCCGCTGTGATCACTATTAACAATGGATAGACGGTACTGGCTTTTTTTATTTTGTCAGTCCCCTTTGGCTCCACCCTGCATCTATGAGCCATCCAGTTTCTGGATCATGGCCACCATACAGGCACTGTTGGGCATGGGCTCCCTTGTGAATCGGACCTCAAGTTAGACTAGGCATTGGTTTGCGACTCCCATAAGCTCTGACCTACTGTTGACCCAGTGCATATTTTAGGCAGGACAAGTGACCCAGTGAATATTTCAAGCAGGACAAGTTGTGGGTTGTAGATTTTGTGGATGGGTTGGTGTCTCAGTTCCAGCTCTGGGAGTCTAGCCTGATTACTGAAAATGGCCCCATTGAGATTCTTTCTAATGATATTCCTCTATACTCATAGATTGGTGTCTAGCCCAATTATCATCAGAGAAGTTTCCTCCCCTAGCTGATGGGAACAGGCATGGAGACCCACAGTCAAACATTAGGCAGAGCTAGGAAAGCATCACCGATTGGGAAAGGAAGGATTGCAGGAGCCAGAGGGGTCAACGGCACCATGAGAACATGGCCCACAGAATCATAAAATGGGGCTCCTAAGGTTCATTTAAGTGGCAACCATGGAGCCTGCATTGGTTTTCGCTAGGCCGTCTGCACACAGGCTGTGGTGGTAGAGCTTGGGGTGTTTGCTGGACTCCTAACGGTAGGAATGGGGTTTTTATGACTCTTTTGCCTGCTCAGGGGACCTTTTTCCTCCTACTTATTTTACCCTTTCCAACCTTGATACGAAGATTTATGCCTAGTCTCTTACTGCGTCTTGTTATGCCATGTTTAGTTGATATCATGGGGAGAATAAATGGGGGAGCTGGGAGGAACAGAGGGAGGGAATGCTGTATTCACAATGTGTTGTATGAGGGAATAAACACAAAAAGAAAGGAAAAATACAGGTAAATGAAATTAATAAAAATGAAAAGAAAGGAGAAATGGATGATACTGAAATATCTTCACATTTAATAATAAATTAGCATGTGAGGGGTCACTGTCTAAAAGAATTGGAAATGGTTCCACATACAAGATCTGGAAAATGTAGATAACAATAGAAATGATAATGGAGAAGGAAGAAAACCACGTGGATCACACCCCTGTCCAAGTATCTACACGTAAGTGATGGCTGCTGAAAGCAGAAGTCTCAGCCTTCCCCAAGGTTGAGCCTCCGAATTGGATGTCTGTAGTGGATATATTGTGAACCCCAGTAAACTTATCTGGGGGTCAGAGAACAGAACAGCTGCTAGATAGAGACATAGAGGCCAGAAAATGGTTGCACACATACCTTTAATCCTAACATTCTGGAGGCGGAGATCCATCCAGATCTCTGTGAGTTCAAAGCCACACTAGAAACAGCCAGGCATGTTGACACACGCCTTTAATCCCAGGAAGTGATGGCAGGAAGCAGAAAGTTATATAAGGTGTGAGGACCAGGAATTAGAGCTGATTATGTTTCTGGACTTTTGAGCAGTAGTTCAACTGAGATTCATTTGGATGAGTACTCAGAGGCTTCCAGTCTGAGGAAGCAGGATCAGCTGAGGAATTGGTGAGATGAGGTGGCTGTGACTTGTTCTGCTTCTCTTATCTTCCAGCTTTAACCCCAATACCTGGCTCTGGATTTGTTTTTATTAATAAGACCTTTTAAGATTCATGCTACAGATGTCTCGTACAAAGAGGTCAGCAGTAAAACTGTGTACACATAGACAACAACAATGATCTCAATGGGTTCTAATTATATATCCATGAATCAATAGTGAATTAGTAAGTTTCTTTAGACTCACTAAAAATTCTTGAAAAAAAAGGGCAAAAAGAGGCTGTCAATTTGAGGGTGACAGGAAGACATTAAAGGAATTGAGAGACAAGACTTGGGAGGGGTTGGAGAGAGAAAAGAGAATGGGGAAAGTAAGACAATTACATTTTAATTAAAATGTGTAAAAAGGTGAGAATAAAAAAGATCCACATACAAATACAAAATCCCTGCTTCCCTATTTAGAATTTTAATAATTTTTTATCATTTTATAAGTAAATTATTGAGTTTTTTTCTTTCTAACTATCTTTATTCCTCCTTATTCTCTCATTCTTGATGTTTTCTTTCTATCTTTATTCCTCCTTATTCTCTCATTCTTGATTTTTCCTTCTAACTATACTTATTCCTCCCTATTTTCTCTATTTTTCCTCTACAGCTTATATACCCCGACAACATCTTTCAGGCACTATAGAAATTACAATGTGGTTACATTGTATTTTTCAAGTGAATGATTAAAATGAATACAAGTAAAAAACAGCATGTTATCCATATCCCTTACATGATTAAACATTTTATGTATTATAGGTGAAAAACAAGTTGTCCTAAGAACTCATGTGCATTCATACCCAAGCAACTTATTATAGATTAACAGAGTGTGAGCAAGGAAAGTATTCCTCTCAGCCAGGTTTCTTACTGGCAGGCTGCATTCTGCAGTTACAAAGAAGGACCAATCACTTTATTACTTATCTTGAAAGGTAATCTTAAAAGAATCTTAAAGGAATTACAAACCTTAACTTTTATACATGAAAAACAATCAGCTCTATTTTAAATCTTTAGGGTACCTACCGACTCATCGGTAGTTTTTTTATATCAGGAGATTGAAGGCAGAAAAAAATAAAACAAGGAAAAGTCACACTGCTGGAACAATGAGTTTCTACTGAGGAGCCATATAGACTATGGCTTAGTTTAATGATTAAGAAAAACAATTGAGTCCAGTACCCCACCTAGCTTAAATTCCTTTAATATTAATGTTGGGAGATGTGTTCACAGGTTTCGGAGTGCATCATAGATGAAACAAACCTTAGAATGACCACAGGTTAGATTAAGATATTTTGACAATAGCTTTGAGGTTGGGATCAAAATACAAAGCAGCCCAATTATTACTAGCTGATGTACTTTCCTTGAGATTTGTTGGTAATAAAAAATGATGATTAATTATTGAGTTTTTATATAGCCTATTAAATTATACATACAGCCAGGCGGTGGTGGTGCATGCCTTTAATCCCAGCACTCCAGAGGCAGAGCCAGGCGAATCTCTGTGAGTTTGAGGCCAGCCTGGTCTACAGAATGAGTTCCAGGAAAGGCCCAAAGCTACACAGAGAAACCCTGTCTCAAAAAAACAAAAAAAGACCCTAAATTATACATACATATATACATTTATTATATATAAATTTGTGATGAATGTTCTTGTTTGTCAGCTTGAATGCCACTGGAATTAACTAAAGTACACTTGTAAAGGATTTACTCAATCAGTGGAAGTGGAAAGACCTTTAATCTGGAACTTTTGAAGTAGGAAAATCCACCTTTAATATTGTCCACACCTTTTATTGGCAGAGTACATTAAAGGACATGGAAGAAGGCAGCTTTTGTTCTTTGCCTGCTTGTCCTGAAGTGGAGTTCATTGTCCTGAAGACTCACTAATTCACTAATTATTCATGGGTATATAAATAGAACCCATTGAGACCACTTCTGTTGTTTATATGTATGTAGTTTTACTGCTGACCTCTTTGTACAAGACATCCAATTAGGAGGCACAACCTTGGGAAAGGCAAAGACTGCCCCTTTCAGCAGTCATCACTTACTGTAAATACTTAAGCGGAGATTGGCATTAGAGTCTACTTCTTCAGGATTTTAGAATATACTGAAGACTGGCTGAGACAGCAGCCTCATGGACTGACCAACTACTGCATTGTACATTCTCTGGTGGTATTGTGTTCCCCAAAATATTGTGTATGCCAATAAACTTATCTGGGGTCAGAGAACAGGACAGCCACAGTATTAAACATGAAGATAGGCAGTGGTAGCACTCGCCTTTAATCCTAGCATTCCAGAGACAGAAATCCCTCTGGATCTCTGTGAGTTCAAGGCCACATTGGAAATGGCCAGGCATGGTGACACACGCCTTTAATCCCAGGGAGTGGTGGTAGAAAGCAGAAAGGTATATAAGGCATGAGGACCAGAAACTAGAAGTATTTGGCTGGTTAAGCATTCAGGCTTTCCAGCAACAGTTCAGCTGAAATTCATTCTGGATGAGGACTCAGTGGCTTCCAGCCAGCTGAGGAACTGGCGAGGTGAGGTGGCTGTGGCCTGTTCTGTCTCTCTGACCATCCAGCTTTTCACCCCAATACCTGGCTCAGGTTTGTTTTTATTAATAAGACCTTTTAAGATTCATGCTACAAGCCGGGCGGTGGTGGCGCACGCCTTTAATCCCAGCACTCAGGAGGCAGAGCCAGGTGGATCTCTGTGAGTTCGAGGTCAGCCTGGGCTACCAAGTGAGTTCAAGGAAAGGCGAAAAGCTACAAAGAGAAACCTTGTCTCAAAAAAACCAAAAAAAAAAAAAAAAAGAAAAAAGAAAAAAAAAAGATTCATGCTACAACTTTCTTTTGGTAAAAAAACTATTGATGGAGTAGGTGGACCTCTACCTGTAAGCCATTATAGTAAATCTCTCTCTCTTTTTCTCTCTCTCTCTGTTTCTCTCTCTCTCTCTGTTTCTCTCTCTCTCTGTTTCTCTCTCTCTCTCTATATATATATATATACACATACATACATATATATATATATATACATTCTTATATCAGTATTGTTCCTTTACAGAACATTAACTAATTCGATGGTATAAACAAACCTTGAGTTTAAGTATCATGTGAGTATTCTACGTAGTGTGTCATAACATGGAAACCCACCTGGTAACTGTGCCCACTCAGTAGTGCTTTTCAAAAGGAAATTTCAGTTTAAATATTTCAGATGTTGAAAGAGTCAAAGATATATCTTGTAATAGTATGACATTGCCTCTCTCCAACACCATAGGATATCAACTTAGAAGTTCAGTTTTAAGTATTGGTTTCTTCTTTTCAATGTGCTAGTATTGGGGTCTCATAGACTCCCTCAAACATTAAAAGCTATTGTCATTACTCTTGGTTACCATCCTGAATCTGATAATCAGATACCACATACTGGGGTCATAAGACATGGATACACACTACTAGTTCTGGTCTGCAAGCTTCCTTGCTACTGGAGAACTTTTATAATGCTGCCAGTTTCTATGTATTGTACAAAATAAGAAAAGTAATGAATCTTACTCAGGTGTAAGCACCGTGATTTACAGTAATGACAGGCTTGGCAAGATATGTTCATTTGAAAAATAGTTGCATGAATATTCTAAGAGTGACCCACTACTCTTGGATTGGAAAAGTACCCACTCCACAAGATGAAACTTATGCCTGGTAGCATTAATGGATCAAAACTCCGTGTAGAGGTAGGTCATAAGCCCTACGGTAGAATTCAATAGCATTTTTTTTCTGAAAAGGACAAGGAGATACACACACACACACACACACACACACACACACACACACACATATCAAAAGAAGATGAGATGAATTTGAAGGAGAGGAGATAGGGGATATACAGGAGGATTTGAAGGGAGGAAAGCCATAGGAAAATGTAATTATGTTATATTCTTAAAAATAAAAAAAGGAAAAAGAATATAGGGGAAAATAATTTAATTTCTTATTCTTCTTCAAAGTATGTCCCTTAGAGCTCTAGACCACAATATACAAAAAAAGGAAAAGATCATCCCTATCTTAGGCACCAAAGCCTAATAAAAGTTTTAGGAAGATACAGTTCATTATTTTGCCAAGTGTTGGTTATGCTTTAAGAAACTCTGAAGAAGAAAAATTGCATTAATTTCTCTTTTAATAAAATGTCACAATATTTATGTCAAACTGAAATAAATTGTTCCTTATATATTATATACTTCACAAGCTTTTGTAGTAGGAATTCTAACAGAAGACAAAGGTTGTAAGCACAACGTTTTCCATCATGTGTATTGGTGAAGGGAGAGGTGTCATCAGGAGTTGATATTAGAGATAAAAATTTATTGGAAAAATGTAATGTGATGTGGATTTCTTAGTAAGGATATTTTACAAGTGGTGAGTACAATATTTATTTAAGGGATCTTCACACAGAATTCTATAACTGATTGCTCAGACTGCTTAGTTTGTTTTCTACATAACTGTGGTTTGTTCAACATTTACTTTTAGGTTTTAAAGGAATACTATTTTATTTATTCAAACTGTTAGTATCAAAATTTGATATATGGGAATTACTATGAAGAAATATGTGATAAGAAATTATCTTAGTTGATGTCTGGTTTTGTTACTTTCATTTAGCCTGTATTATTTTCATTTTGTATAAATGAGCATGAGTGTTTTGTGTGAACTAAAGGATAGTAGGAATAATGTTGGGTACTATAGACCCAAATGACTTACATGTTTGTTGTGTATTTAAGCTAGCAATTTCTAGCCTTATAGCTAGGTAAATTTAACACAGATCTATGGAAGAAAAATATCCTAGGCTCTAAAACTTCTTAATGTGTATTCTTTGTTCAATATGTTTTTATGGCATTTCTCACTTCACAAATATTCAGTTAAATATCTTTTCTAAAATATATTCAGTCTCTCAGAAAAAAAAAACTGTGTATGCTAGACTTTCACAGCTTCACTCTACACTGCTCAGAATCCACATGTGCTCCCACCAGCTCCGGCTGTCTGAATCCTCTAGACCAGATTTCTCAATGGTATTATTTCTTTCTTCCTGTACTAGAGTCTATTTCCAGTGTAATTCTGAGTATATATGTTTTCATGTAAAAGCCGTGGACTCAGTGTTTCTAGTCATTTCTAACTTTATTTTTGAGTTTTAATTGTTATACACACATATACTGCTGAGTCCATTTTTGTTGCTCACATCTATATTTATTTAGGGTTGACTTCCTGGCATTGGATAACCTATTAAGGAGCCCATTCCTAAAAAAGACTGATTCTCCCTCTCTAAGCAGTTGTTAATTACCTGTAGATCTTCATCTACGATAGGGTGTTGTGAGTTTTCACCCACAGTGGGATGCCTTCTGCTATTGTCATTATAGAGGTCTTGTTTGTAGGCAGAAATTTCTCTCCTGCCTGCCTGTTCCCAAATATCCAGCAGTCACTCCCCAAATAATTGACTTGGAGGCTAAATATTACTTAGAAGTGTTTGGTCAGTAGCTCAGGCTTATTACTGACTAGCTCTTACACTAAAATTAACCCATAATTCTTATCTATGCTTAGTCATGTGGCTTGGTACCTTTTCTCAGTGCGGCATTCTCATCTTGCTTCCTCTGTGTTGGGCTGGCTACTCTTGACTCTGCCCTTCCTCTTCCCAGAATTCCTAGTTTGGTTACCTCACGTGTACTTCCTGATTGGCTGCTAGCCAATCAGCATTTTATTAAACCAATTCAAGTGACAAATATACACAGTGCATAAGAATATTATCCCAAAACACTTATTTTTATATCATGTTAGTAATATTCCATGGGTGTAATTACCTGTCGGATATATAGGAGACACAGTCTTGCAACAGACAACCTAGTCTTCTGAAACTGTCAATCATTCTTCCTCCCCTTTTATGATATTCCTGACCCTTAAGTGTAGGGGTTGTGTTGGAGATGTGTCCATCAGGGCTAGGAACTCATAGTCGGCTGTCCTCTGAATTGTGAACAGTTATGATTTACCATGATAGCTTCTGTCTACTACAAAAATACTTTAAAAATATTGCTTAAATGAGCAATACTGTGCTTACAATTTCACACTAGACGTTTTCTAAATACCTTCCTATTTTACTATTTTACCTGGAGAGATCTGGCCATGTGCAATGATAACTTTGAATGTCACTCCATGGTCAGTGATATTCCACTAGCAGCTAATCAGTAGCATTTAGAAGAGAAAGAAATGGATACTCTTTACAGAACAATTCTGCACAAAAAAGAGTGAACGTTTTGAACAGGATCAAGTAACCCTCTCTAAATGAAATCAATGTCACAACTCCTAAGACTTAGGACCTAAGGGATCATTTTCCTCTAATTTCCTACCCTATTGTTCATCCTATCTACATGGTCATCCTGGCCTCATCTTTGTCTGTGGCATTCAAGGGAAAATTTCATATTGAATCCTATGTAGTAGTTCTTGCTTCTGCTTGGAATTTTCATTACTTATATATTACAAGTACTCACTCTCTCACTAAATGCCATATTCTTCATAAGGTTAACACTCACATCTTCTCTAGGGCCACAAATATTTTCTAGTCTCTGAACTACCTATCTGATTTAAATGCTCATTAATTTTGTTCATAATCCTTAACTTCTTTATAGATATAACATGCATTCATTGTTATGATTGTTGATTTTCTTTCCTCTCCTACCAAATGTAAGAAGAATGTCTCTGAAGAATGACATCAGTGTTAGCCTCAATTCCAAATTTCTGCTAAGTATCTAACAGAACCAAACACTAAATACCTAGGTTTCTATTTGTCTCATTAGGTTTTCACTTCTTCTTTTTTTTTCCATAGAAATTTGCAGTACATGTTTTGTTTGCATGAGTGGAAAGTGTCGCAGTGTTTGCCTTTCATACATGTTGGTGTTACATACAGTTAAAGTATATATTTTTCATTCTTTATTTGCTTCTGTTTCTTCCTGTGTGGAGATGCCTTTACTAAAAGCACTTCAAAAGTTTTGCATTTTCTATTTTCTAAGTGTTGGTGGTATAGGTGACATGCAGAAGATTAAAACATGAGGATCATTAACTTCTTAAACAAATAGGATTAGAACCCAAACCCACTCATCCATTCTTCAGAATTTTTAAGGCTTAAAATATCATAATGCAACTATCCCACATCTGTCCATTTACATATTTATATCTCAGTAAAACAGTGCAATGTAGGTCATTACTACTACAGCAGGGAACAAGAGTCTGGATATTAGAGACTGATTAGCTGCTAGGCTGTGCTTGTTAACATGCAGACCCTTGAGTGAAGATTACATTTGCATATTTCTTTTCTTGTCCTGGATGACACACATTTCTCTTTGCCTGACTAATACTATTATCATGTTTGAACATTCTTGTCCTGGGAATTAATTTTTTCACAGGTCTTTCTGTTTTGCTCCAATTCTTCACTCTACTTTTGATTCTTTTTAACTTTATGCCTATATAATTCTGTCATTAGCCAGTTAATTGTTCAAAAACCACTGTCTTTGATGTTCTTTTTATAAGTTTTTGCTTTGTGCTTAACTCCTCAGAGAGCATGTAGTTAGGATTTGACCATGGAATGCAGTGCTGTTTTTAATATTTATGAATTTCACTGTTCCCAAGTTCCATTACATATGGCATGTTTATTGTCTTAAACATTTAAAACTTTATTTCCCATACTTTTGACTTTCATTTCCACTTAGAGAAAATGTGAGTTGCAAATACCATCAAGTATAACATGTATAAATCCTAACAAATGCATGTGTATAGGTTTATTATATGAATATATAGGAGATGCTTCTCAACAAGATATGTGGGTATATAAAGGTAAGTATAAGATATATAAGTGAAGGATTATACTTCAGTGAGAGTTTTCAAGAAAACAAGTACAAAAAGTGGAAAAGAGGAGGCAACTGTTCAAAACTAATACATTGATTTTAAGGAGTAGAGAATTGTAAATACAGGTTAAATGAGACTTCCTGGAATTTTGTTCATTTGGGGTTGTAATACATATTAATTTCTTTTTATTTTCAACATTCTGTAGAAAGAACTCATAGATTGTCTGTAAAATGATATATTTATACTCTTTGACCACTATATTAAATGGAAACTGAAAACAATAGACACAGTATGAAGTGTACAAGACTCTTTTGCTTTTGATACTGTACCGTAGTGTGATAATATTTCATTCTTATCACTCTGAGGGCATGGAATTTTCCTTTCCAAAGACTATTCTGAAAAAGAAAGCAGAAAAGCTTTCTGTCCATAGATATTAACAAGAGATTGAGAGATACTAAGACAAATCAATATTTCTTGAAGAAAAGATAAGAACAATCGTACACTTGTAGAAATCATTAATTTGATTTTGTAGAGAACTCAGTTACAGAAAGTATGAGCCCAAATCCAAGAACGAGTGAATAAAATTATGTCAAATGTCTTAATGGCTATGAGACATCAAGCATAAAGATAAACCCTATAGATTACACAATGGAGAAAAATATTGATTGCAAAGAATGCTGAGAAGAAATCAGGCTTAACATGAGCAGTACAGTTGAGTTGTATTTGTTTATTAGGCATCCTTAGGCTCCTATCCCTGCTTCTTTAATCTCCTTAGCACTGAACAGATATAATATATTGTTTCCTAAATAAATATTATTCCAAAAATTCAGCTACAACTCTTTGAAAAAAAATGATGCCACTGACTTCATGATATTGTGAGGCATGCATTAAACTATTGCAATGAGACTAATGTTCCCCATGAAGCATTCAGTATTGAGTGATGTCTACCTGTGAGCTGCCTCTTAGCATTCAGTATTGAGTGACATCTACCTGTGAACTGCCCCTTATTTCTTGTCTTTCCTTGCTTATGCTTTAATGTTAGATGACAATTTGCTTTGGGAATTTATCACCTGAATCAAGAGAGATGAATAGGACATTAAAAGGTTATGTTATATTTTCTATATGCCATGGGACACACTATTGAACTATGTATCTTATCTGAAGAAAGTAATAGCTATTTATGTGAAAAATGCCATTCCAGCTTTAAAAAATATGTATTTCAGGCATTTATTTGATTTTATCTTGATAATTTACTGGATTCTCTTGGGAAGTAATATGTTCTTTGGGTTTTCAAGCCTATTTTATTATGAATATTGAAGAGTAAATTCATAAATAAACTATTCTTGACTCCTCTATTTTAAATTACTGAATCGAAAACATTTGTAGATATGAAGTCTGAGTCACAAACCAGATATGAAGTCTGAGTCACAAACCAGGAAAAGAACAGCTGACAAACTTCGTTAAGATCAAACAAATGTCAAATTTTATAAGAAAAAAAATAGTCATGAGTTCCAGTGATTGCTGCACTAATTATAGGATCAAATACTCTTAATAATTATGGGTATTGAGTCCACATTTAAATACTAATATAGGAGGTAATTTTTTCTCCCTCTCATTCCATTGTTATATTATTTGGTGTACTTTATTTGTAATTTATTGTATATATCAGTAGATTAACTGCTGACAATATTAATAGAAATGTGTATCAGCTGGAAGAGTGATGGTTTTGGAAATGGGTACATTCTTGTGCCAAAATAAATACGTGAGGGACTGGGTGATAACTTAGTGGATAAATTGAAGGCTAGGCTGTTTTTCACTAAATTTGGAAGAGTATTGTTCTGTGGAATCCATCAAATATGCTACATTCTTTTTTTTCAAAAACATGTAGTAATTTGGAGTGGAAGTGGGGTAAGCTCAATGCTTAAGGGAACCTGTTGATTAATCATGAATACTGAAGTTCAGATCCTAGCAATTAGCTATATGTAGTTGTGTAGGAATTCATAAATACCAGTAATTCTACCAAAGAGGGATCTAATGTCCTCTTCTTGCCTCTTCATGTACAAAGGTGTGCATGCACATGCATAAATAGGTAAATAAATAAATAATACATCTTTCAATATAGAATCCTGTCATTTCAACTCAACCTGGGTGAAGGGAAGAAGGGACTGGACCTGCCTTGACTGAATCTACCAGGCTGAGCTGAATCCCCAGAGGAGTCCTTGCTCTGGAGGAGGTGGGAATGGGGGGTGGATTTGGGGGGGGGGGGGGGGAGGAGGGAGGAGAGGGGAATCCATGTATGATATGTAAAATTAAATTAAATTATAAAATTAAAAAAAGAATAATAGGTGTGTTCACTTTCGATCTGTATTTGGTTGATTGGCAAAATACTATAAATATAGTTATGAGTTCTTTTTGACTACTCAATTACTGAGCAAACTGTTAACTATCTAACTATTATTTTTGGTTTTCTTTACATTCAGATAATTTTGATCAGTGATCTTATTTTTCTTGGTAATTGAATTAGTGTCAAGGGAAGACTTTGGAAATCACATTAGAGCTTTCAAACAAACAGGAAATTAATGTAGGAAATCTTATACAAAGTTGTTAAATGAGCAATGAGTGACATTTGCACCAGGTGACTGGAGGTCCAGTTGTGGGCTAGAGGAGTGCACCCAGTGGCAGCAGGTTACCCCTGAAGCATGGCCTTGTGAACTGGGTGATGAAGAATCTGTTCTCCATTAGGGCTGTACTCTGGCTACTTTTCTACTCTACTCAATCCCTATTCTATGTCTGTGTACTCACAAAAGTCTCTGAGTTTCCACCATGGTTGAATAATATACATGTAGAAATACTCAGACAAGCTCAATGGAGTTGGAATCAAACAGGGAGACAATAGTCACAAAACCTATTTGCAATACCTCATAAATAATAATGTTAAAATAAAGATTCAAAGAAGATCACAATTTAATGACATGATTTAATTCACATTTTTTCTAGTATAAGCAACTCCTTAGTATGACGCATAGAAGCAATCTAATACACAGTTATCACCTCCATTTATTTCTAAATTGTTTCAAATTCTTCTAGCCCTCTGTGTATTTAGCTCCACCTCTCCCATTTTAACAGATACCACTGACTATGAAACACGCAATAAAATCCAAAGCACTTACATTTTTGGTAACTTTTATTTCCAAGCTTTTTCTACTCTTGAGTAAATGATTTCTACTAGTGTGTTCAGTGACTCAATTTTTCTCCAAGATAGCACTTTCTCAGTGTTATCCTATTTTTCAATATGTATAAGAATAAATTAATTTTTTCCTTCTTTTTTGATTCTATACACAAACAAATATTTTATTTCTTATATGTTGAAAATTAATGTTTTTCTCATGAATTCAAATAGGTACCCTGCCCTCTGTTTGGATATGTTTGTTGAAAGTTCTGTACAAGTTTACTCATTTTTTGTATTTTATGCTGTATATTTTTATACCAATCTTTCCAGTTTAATATTCACACTGAGTACTACACCGAAATTACTTTAAGAATAAAGGTAAACAATAATCTCCTTTTTGTTTTATTTTGTCTAATTTTTGTTTCTCTGTGTCTCTTTTTATCATAGTAATTTTCCTGCCATAATTATTTTTCATGGCACATTGATTTTTGTTACTTGAGCTTTAGAGAAAGGGTGTATAGGTATAGTACTTGTCAGTTAGTTTCAGGTTCTATTACACTCATACATTCATATTGCCTCACAGAATATGTTCAAATAGAAATTGTTATTAAAAGCTGAAAATGCTCCCATATTCATGGATGGGTATAATTTCTAAAATAACAATATTAACTTTTATTTTTGTGTGGCTTTCAGTAACTTTACAAACATTTTCAGGAAATGATATTCCCATTAAAAAAAACAACTGCAATTTGTTCAATTTATCCCTAAAAATTAAGGTTTATATGCATTTTCCTTCCATGTCTCACTATATTTTCTTGTCATGTCTCCTTTAGTTTAAAATTACAGTCATTAAAATAAGATATGCTCTGTGTACTTACATTGCTGCATGTTTTCTCACCTTTGCATCTGCCATATTTAGTTACATTAAAATTTACCCTTAATGTATCATGCCTGTATTTGGACTTTCTTTGTACTACCAGCTCCCAAATAATGACATGGAGACTTCTTATTAATTGTGAAACTTGGCCTTAGGTTGAGCATGTTCCCAATTAGCTTTCTAAGATTAATTTAACATTTTTATATTAATCTAATTTCTGCCAAATGACTTATTTCCTTTCCTCCATACTGTAAGTCCAACTTGTTCTGTGTCTTGTTGGCTTAATCCATGTACCTTAGATTCTTCTCAAGATCCTCTCTCTCCCAGGAAATCCTGACTGTTCTCTCCTGCCTAGCTATTGGCATTTGGCTCTGTATTAAATCAATCAGAAGGTGCTTAGGCAGAGACCCAGAATCACAATGTACAAAAATATTATCCCATAATACATGCCAGGGATAATTTTTTACCTAAAGATGGTCATTGATCATCTTGTACAGCAGACTATTGTTTTTCCACAAAATTTTGTCATGATCACTATTAACTGCTGTGGGATGGTGATCTGTATGCTGTGAATATGTATTGCTCTGATTGGTTAATAAAATGCTGATTGGCCAGTAGCCAGGCAGGAAGTATAGGCAGGATAAGCAGGTAAGGAGAATTTGAGGAAGAGGAAGGTTAAGTCAGGGGAGGCTGCTAGCAGCTGCCATGAGAAGGAAGATATAAAATACCAGTAAGCCACAAGTCATGTGGCAAGGTACAGATTTATAGAAATGGGTTAATTTAAGTATTAGAGGTAGTCAGTAATAAGCCTGAGCTAATAGCCATAGTGATTGCAATTAACATAAATCTCTGTGTATTTATTTGGGTCTGAGTGGCTGCAGACCGGGTGGGACACAGGAAAACTTCAGGCTACAATTAACAAATATGAAATTTCATGCAAATTTATCAATATTGATTTTCAGTATCTTGAATGATATTGCAATCTACTAATAATTGAATGAACTTTACAGCACAGTGAAGAATTATAAGAGTAGTATAAAACGAATGAAAAAGCACATATATTGAATTAATTAAATGTATTGAAATCCTACATAGTATGAAGCCTTGCATACATGTTGGATGAATTCATAAATATTTTCAATTTTCCTTTGTATCTTCTACATGAAACACTAAACTCTAAAAGCAAGAATATGCTTAGCAATGCTATTTGTATTTCAACTTAATATGAATTTGTTGAACAAAAGCACACATTACACTGTTTGGGACAGTTTTCTAGTTAACTTGAAATCAGCACTGCTATTTGTTTGTTTGTTTGTTTGTTTGTTTTTGTTTGTTTAATGTATTTATTTATTTTAGTTGTAAGATGGTCTCTAATTGAAATACTATTCTTATGGCATATTAGTTGAATGGAAATCCCACTACATCACTGCTATTCTTTATCACATTGTTAGGATGGCAGCAATCCACATGATAGCCTGCACACTGTACAGTACTCAGGATTTCCTGAATAGTCCCATAAAGTTGTCTGGATATAGACCAGCTTTGCCTTTGCTGTGCAGTGTTGACAATATCACTAAAAGCAATATTCCACTGTGTTTAATGATTTTTCTTTCTTTCTATCTCTTAGTGACTCTTTGAGGGCTTTGACAATCTGGACAGAGACAGAAAGTGACACTTCTAACCAGGTCCATCTGTTCAGAATACCTAGTTTCACTCTGTTCCTCAGATCTTTCCAGTCCTAGGTTGTCTTGGTCATGTCATCACTCATTCTTTTGGAGTCTGACTCAGGTTCCTCACATTGGGGGACAAGGCAGATATAGAGCCAAACTTGTCTCAGGTGCACTTCAGGTGCACTTGTCCTTGGATTTGGAATGGGTTGGCATCTTGGAGGCAAGATTGCAAGTGTCAGATGCACCCAATTCTCCATGACTTCAGAGAGATGCACTGTAGCATCCTCAGAACGAAAGCCCCAGAGCAGAACTGCTTTTTAAATTTCTCTATATTAGATTATAGGCTCATGTTTATGTGATTATTAAAAAGTATCTGCTAAAAATTTAAAATCTTACCTTTTTGGCTAATATGCTTACTTTATCATCTATGTATTAGGGGCAGTCTCTGATCTTTTCTACCATTTGAGATTTGCATCAGTTTTATTGACAAACATTATTTACAGCTTTGTAAAGAAAAATGATGTAGGTTATTAATTACCCTTAATTGTAGAAACAGAAAGACTGGGAAACATTTGATATGTGTTTTCTCATATTCAATAACAAGTGTTTATGTCATTTTTCTAAAATATACAAAGTACATGTTTTTAAAGTAGTAAATGGAATATACTCATAGTATTTCGACATCACATATTTTTCATGTTTTTATTCTCCAGAATTCTGAAGGTTTCACATAAATACAGTTAAATCACAAATTTAAAAAATTGTGCAAAAATACCACAGGACATAAGAGGTATGTCAATTTTCAAATAATAAGGTATGACAATTTATACTTTCACAAATAGTTTTATTTTGCCAATATTAAGTGCTTGTTCAGTATGTGAGAGTAGATTATGAAATTTGAAGCTCTAGGCTTGCCAATTTTAAGGCAGTATGTGTTCTATTCCAAAGCAGAAAAGAAAATGATAATTTGCTTTGACTTCACTTTACTCAACACTTCTTTGATGTGCAATAGATAGAGTATAAAAGCCTGATTACTCATGTACTAAATAAAGTGTGTTTAATTACAAATTTTAGTTACTGACCTCAAAACAATTATAGTACTCAGTTGAATGCAATTTTCTTGCTAATTACCTGAATAAATTACTATGCATACTCTACACTGCTTTTTGAATTCACTTCCCTATTGTTTGTTCTCAAACCTGACAGTCAGCACTCTGAACAAGCTTTTCATTGTAAGCATTTCAGTTTCTTTGATGGAAATGAATAGTTTGATGTGATTTCATTCTGTTCACTGACAAGTGGTAAAATAAAAAAATGACCATCACTTTCCTGAAGTCATTATCTACTGCCAATTTTTTCTTGTACAAATATCCAGAAACAAGGATTTTTTTTAAAGATCAAGAATTTATTTTAATGCTGAGCAAATAAATATAAACTGAAGAACTTATATGTTGGCTTTGTACTAAGAGAGTAGGCATACCCTTTTACAAGTAAATTTATATAAAATATGGTGGTTATTTGTAGAAGTCATTTAGTTTAAGTTTGATAATAACATTCATTTAGTAGATTATTTTTTGGGGACATTAGAAGCACATATCTCCAAAATTCCTAGCTCAAGATATAAGAAATATTATTTTGAGCAATATGAATTATTTCTTAGTGATCTGCTTATTATTTCCTAAGTGGATCAGAGAGAAAATAATGGCAGCTTATTGGTCTTTAAGTAGACATTTTTTAGGACAAAAATGGAGGAAATTTTAGTCTATGGAATTTTTTGGTTTTTTTACTATTAGAAAAGTTCAAATATGTATAAAATACATTTTAATTTTTCACCACCTATTATCCCCCATAATTCATCCCAGATCCATCCTCCATTCCTCATCTCCTCCTAAAATACATTAAAAAAATAGCCCACAGGACCTAATTTGTGTTGCCTATATGCTCTTGTGGAGAAAGCCTCATCTTCAATCAAAAAGTGTTTGATCACCACAACATATGTGGAACTATGGCACTCATCGGTCTATCTCTCCAGGCTGGTCATTACTGTAGCTCACAGTTTATACCTCTGTAAGACTGATGATGAATTTTCTCCCAATAGTCAGTATAACACCTTATGATGTTATTGAATCTAACAATAAAGAAGGATCTTTCTTACTAGTAATATTTTCCTTTCTGCATCTCCTACAACTAATGCCTGCTGTATCTGCAGCAATAGTGTCTTACAATCAAGTTTTGGTGGGTAACCAAGAGCAATAACAGTCATCAGTATTACTTCGGTAATTTGGGGATATATTTACCAACACAAGCAGGTGTTTTTTCTCTGGATCAACCTTATGGTCATGGGTTTCTATCCAATCATTATTGATAAAAAACAGATCCATCTATTAAATTGTAATTTTTGCTTAATTTTCATATATCAAATTAAGGTGTGCTGCCATGAACATCCAATATTAAAATACAACAATCAATCATCACATTATAAATAACATTTGGTCTTTAAGTTGATTGAACGCTAATACTCATTTATTGTAAGTATTAAACTTAGCAAAATAACTTATATGATTAAAGAATGATATTATACTTTCTTTCAGATATTTGGTTTTCAGTCTTACCTTTGTTCCCTTTACCACCTTCCTTGTTATGGAATCTAAAACATTTATCATATTATAATTATGACACCAAGAATTAAGATTTAAAAAATGTGATATCTAGTAAAACAAATATCTGTTTTGCTCATCTTTTTTCATATCTTTCTGTCTTTCTTACTTTCAGGCAATCTGTCTTAGATAATAAGGTTTCTATTGCTGTGATGGAACACTATGACCAAAGAGCAAGTTGGGGAGGAAAGGGTTTATTTGTCTTATACTTCAGCATTGCTGTTCATCACAGAAGGAAGTCAGGACAGGAACTCTAACAGGGCAGGTTCCCAGAGACAGAAGCTGATGCAGAGGCCATGAAGCAGTACTTTTTACTGGCTTGCTTCCCATGACTTGCTCAGCTTGCTTTCTTAAAGAATTCAAGACCACCAGACCCTGGATGGCACCACCTACCCACCATGGTCTGGGCCTTCCCCACTGATCACTAAACGGGGGGAAAAAGGCCTTAAAGTTGGATCTCAAGGAGTTATTTCCTCAGCTGAGTCTCCTTCCTGTCTGATGATTCTCCTTTGTGTCAAACTGACACACAAAACCAGCCAGTACAAAGTTCTTTCTTTCTTTACTCTTTTTTTTTTTGAGATCATAGTATAGTTACATTTCTTCCTTCCCTTTCCTCCTTCCAAACCCTACCACACATCTCTCCCAGATCTCCTTCGAATTCTTGGCCTCTTTTTTCACTCATTTTTTTTTCTATAGATATATGTCAGGAAGTCTTTCTTACAGTCTCCATTGTGGTGATAATAAACCTGCACCATATCCGTAAAGTAATGTTTCACAAAGCACAGTTACTAAGAGTCTAATTCTTTTTTAATCATTTCAATAGGAAAATATTTATTTTGCACTTAATATGTACAATCCGTTGTTTTAAATCTAGACACCAAACTAAATAAAACATAGTTTATAACAGAGAGTAAGTTACAGCCTGAAGGGAAAAGGATATAGACTTGTTCTTCTTTTTGACATTTCCATTCATCTTTTTCTTCATTACTGAAGCCCTTTGATAACTCCCTGCAGTGTGTTTATTCTTAAAAGTATTCTAGGAGGCTTTAACTTGCTAAAGGCTTGTACTTTGGATCATTGCGATATAATTCTTAGCAGGAAATGTACCTAACAGACCAACTTTAGTAGTGCAACCGACATGACTCTCATGAATTCAGGTTCTTTTGATGTGCCTGAGCTACTGAGTGAAACTTCTGAAACTTGGGCCTTTTTATACCAACAACTTGCCTTGTATTTCAACATCTTTAAAAGCTGCTTCACCCTTGACTTGATGGTAAGCTACACATTAGCATTTTTAACATCTCTTTTTACTGGTAGGTCCTATAATTATACCAGTCTACTAACTGTGGGTTACTTCCCTGCAAACCTGCGACATCACTTAGGGTTAGTCTTTCTAGTGTTTTCAGTATTAAAATTTAACATGAGTCTTAGCAAAACATAAAATAAATATAAGTTTTATTGAAATATTGGGAAAATACATGAACTAAATTTGGAAATACCCATCTATCCTTTTTGCCCATGTTGGCTGTGTTATTTGTCTAGCACTGACATGCAAGAATGTACAGCTATTTTCTAAATACATTATTGTTTATTTTCTTCAGTTTTGTTTTTCTCAATTAATGCAGTAAATGTTAGCTTTTTTACCTGACACTAAATCTGTAAAATCACCAAAAATGATGAGATCGGAGTATTTTGATGGTAGTAGTGACAGCACACACTGATGTTGGGGTGAGAAATGTAGGAAATATAACGAAGATGCCTGAAGAAGTTTGAGAGCATGAAATACAAAACCACACCATTTTGAATGTATGAAATATGGAATGATCCTTTACATTATGTGAATATATGTCACTATGATCATTGTAATAAAAAACCTAATTGGGCAAAGGCCGAACAGGATGATGTTAGGCAAGAGAGCCAAACTGAGGACACTTAGAAGAGGGTGGTGGAGTACCAAGCCCTGTGGCAAAGCATAGATCAGAAATATGGTTAATTTAAAATGTAAGAATTAACTAGTAACAAGCCTGAGCATTTATAACTAATATTAAGACTCTGAGTGGTTATTTGGGAAGCACCTGCTGGCACAGAAAAATTCTGCCTACAATGAAACAGTACTTTCTAGTTGGAGAGAAAAGGAAAAATTAACTTTGCTACATAAGAAAATGATCAAATATGTGAGAATGAAGACTGACATCATATAACAGTAATTCATGTTCAATGGCTGTGCTTTTGAAATAATTCAGGAAAGTATAATGAAATAAAAATTTCCACAAAGTTGATTTTATAAAGGAGATGTTGTATGGGGTGGCAAGGGCTGGGGAGAGATGGCCTCCCCCATGCCCATCAATGCCTGAGGCAAGTGGGAGAGCTGCTCCTGAGGTCATAAGGATGGGGGAGTGAACCTCAAACCTAATTTGTCTTATCAATAAAAACCAGGAGTCAAATATTGGGGTAATAACCTGAAAAATCAGAGAAGTAGAAAGGAAGCCACCAATAACTTCTTACCTCTCTGGATCTTCAGACCTAAAGAGCCAAAATTGTATCTCTGCTCCTCCTTATCACTTCCCCTCTCAGCCTCCCCAAAGCTGGGATTAAAGGTGTGAGCCTCCCAAGTGCTGGGGTTTAAGGCATGAGCCACCAGTACCTGGCCTCTATGGTTAGCTAGTGGCTAGTGACCGCCAGGCAAGCTTTCTTTGTCAGAACACAAATAAAATATCACACAACAGAAAAGCTGCCCCTGTCCCCCTCACCCCCTCCAGATGCAACACTTGGGAGAGTATACCCTGCACCTCACCTGGGCGGCACAATAGACCCAATCCTGTTGACAGAACTGTGAGTGAGACAGCCCCAAAATTGTGAGCATGGAGAGCTGTTTACATTACTCATCTGTTCTGTGGCAGCATGGCAGGAAAAGAAATGTCCCTGCCCAGCCCACCAATGCCTGAGGCAGGTGTGAGAGTTGGCCCTGAGGCCATAATTGCAGGAGAGCTGTCCCTGCCTTTCATCAACTACAACACTGTGGAGAGATGCCTCTATACCATGCCTGGGCAGCCCAGTAGAAGAGGCCCTGAAGGTGTAGATGTGGGAGAACTGACCCTGAGGACATGAAAGCTGGAGACTTGCCCAGCCCCTTGCTCACAGTTGCAAGGGGTGAACTAACCAGGCCAGTGCTGGAGAGCTCACCCTGATGGTGAGAACAAGGGAGAGCTGGTGGGCTGATCAACCCTGCAACCACTCAGGTCCAAAATCAGGGTTGTGTTTGCTCACCCCAGTATTCACTCCATTTGTGATTTGCTAGATCTTGTGAAGGGATCCTTCTTGAAGACTTTCTCCACAACACAGGGCAACAGCAGGATAACCAAGAGGAGTTCAAGTAATAGCCCAGCATCAATACTGTAGCAGAAACCAGAGGCCCCAAACCAGATTAATAACTGCAATGAACACTTGCACGTGTAAGATAAAAGGGTTTATTGCATAACTCACTGTGTCACACTACAGCTTCCATGATGAGATTGATTACTTTCTGTTTTTTTTTCTTGTTTTTTTTTCTCTTATATTTTATTTTATTTTAGGGGGAGGTTGTAAGGGCAGAGGGCAGATACAAAAGGACAGGTAAGTGAATGGGATGGACATGCATGATGTGAAAGACACAAAGAATAAATAAATAGAAAGTTTTTTTTAAAGATGGTGTAATATAAAAATGAGTTTATGCAGGGTGATGGTGGCACACACCTTTAATCCCAGCATTCAGGAGGAAGAGGCAGGTGGGACTCTGTGAGTTTGAGGCCAGTCTGGTCTACACAGCAAGTTCCAGGACAGCCCGGGCTACACAGAGAAATCCTGTCTTGAAAAACCAAAGAGAGAGCGAGACTGGGTTTATATCTTTTAGCAAGTTCTCTTACTAGGAGAAATTATTAGAGTCCATTCCATGTTTTCAAAAGGCATCAGTAGTGTTACTCTTAAAAAGGGTCTGAGAAAAACAGAAAGAGCCAATGATGTTAATTAGATGAGGACACTGCTTTGGAACAAAGTGAGATCCTACAGACTTGAATTAGAACATTCAGGAAAAAATTTAATCCTAGTAATATTTATTACTTTATTTGAAAAGCATGTGAAAGCAATCAAGTATTCTCTTACTAATTTGTTCGATAATTAGTTGAATGTATCAAGCAAAATACTTTATATAGTAACATTAACAAACAAAACTGACAAACTCTTGATCGCACTGTTTCTAGCAGAGGATGTATTAACTAAACACAGAATCAAAATAAATATAACTTAGAAAATAATAATAGTCTTATAAGTAATTAGGAGAAAAAAATTTAAACACAAAATAGTAGCCGAGACTCTAAGTGGAAACCTGCTTTTCAGATGTTTTTTGGAGTAAGAACTTTCCAGACGCAGAAAAGCAAAATACAAAACTATTGAACAAACAGGGAAGTAGTGAGGGATAAAGTCAGAGAAAAGAAAAAAAATAGAACTATTTTGTTTTTTTTTTTTTAGAAAGTCATAAGTTCCTATGTCAGAAACATGGATGGACAAGTTTATCTCTTTCCTCAATGCTGGAAAGTATTGAATAAAAACAAATTCACAAGGTATGTGGGTCTACATGGGCAACAATTTGTTAATCGAAGTTTCCATTGATATTGAGATAAGATAAACAAATTCTTTTATTCCAGTCATAACACTTATGATTAACTCCGACATCACTTATTAGATATCACACAGTAAATGTACCCATATATTAATAAATGCACATATGTGGATAGATAGGTTACAGAGCAACAATAAATGGTTTAAGAGGTCCAAGCAGAGTTCAAGAATTATCAAAATGGTGTAAACGGAGCCAAAAAGAAGGCTGAGTGGCATGCAAAGTAAGCCTCTATGTGTTAAGAAAGTGAAGGCACTAGAAAAATGTTTCTATTATTCAGCATATTCGTGGGGGTTTCTCTGCTAGGTCTATGGCCTGTCTAGCAACAAGTTCTTGTCATTTTCACATATACATATGTATACAAAGAGCATAAATGACGTTACCTTATGGTGGGGCAATAATGCTCCTAAAAGACAATACAAGCTAACAAATAAAACATCCATTGCTAAGAATAGGTTACTTCTTCTGGAACTAGAAAATATCATCCTGAGTGAGGTAAGCCAGACTCAGAAGGACAAACATGGTATGTACTCATGCGTAAGTGGATACTAGATGTAAAGCAAAGGACGACCAGACTACAACCCACAGCTCCAGAGAGGCTAGCTAACAAGGAGAACCCTAAGAGGGATGCATGGATCGCCCTGGGAAGGGGAAATGGATGAGATCTCCATGAGTAAACTGGGGGTGAGGGGGGCAATGGAGGGTAGGGGAAGGGGGATGAGAACGTAAGAGAATGGAATGGTCAAGCTGGAACAAAGATGGAGTGGGAAAGCAATAAAAAGAAATATCATGATAGAGGGAGACATCATGGGGTTAGGGAGAAACCTGGTGCTAGGGAAGTTCCCAGGAATCCATAAAGATGACGCCTACCTTATATTATAAGGTAAGTCAGAAAGGGTGCCTAAACTGGCCTACTTTGGTAATCAGATTAGTGAGCACCCTAACTGTCATCGTAGAGCCTTTATCCAGTAACTGATGGAAGTAGATGCAGAGATCCACAGCCAGGTGCCAGGCCGAGCTCCAGGACCTCAATCGTTGAAAGAGAGGAGGGATTCTATGAGCAAGGGACATGGAGATCATGATGGGAAAACGTACAGAGACAGCAGGCCAAACTAGTGGAAACTCATAAACTGTGGACCAATAGCTGTGGAGCCCCCATGGGACTAGACTAGGCCCTCTGAATAGGCAAGAGAGTTGTTTAGCTTGAACTGTTTAGGGGGTCCCCAGGCAGTGGGATCAGGATCCATCCCTGGTGCATGAGCCCAGTGCCTATGGTGGGACACCTTGTGCAGCCTTGGTGCACGGGAGAGGGGCTTGGACCTGCCTCAAATGAATGTGCCAGGCTCTGCTGATTCCCCATGGGAGACCTTGCCTTGGAGGAGGTGGGAATGGGTGGTGGATGAGGGGAAGGCTGTGGGGCAGGAGGAGAGAGGAGAGGGAGATCTCTGGTTGTTATGTAAAATGAACAGAAAATTTCATAATAATAAAAATTTAAAAAAAAATTTTCAACATAGTATTAATATGATTTCTAATGACTTCTCATTATACTCATAGATTATGACATTACTCAACCTCAACATAGAAGAATCTGCCGTAGATTTCAGTTAACACAGAGACCTAAAGCTTACACATTATGTGGAGAATAAGAAGTGATGGAGTGCTCAGATTTAAATTGGAGCTAATGTCATATCCCTCTTCCCAAAACTCAGGAATCATGGTTAAAGATGTAGTAGAAATATAGTAATAGCCAGAGACAGAGAATCATTAAAAAAGAAAGTTGTTTTCTGAACACAACATGGAAGATACACTTATGAACTTACAGCACTTGTGACAGTGCGCAAACGTTCAAGCCAAACAATCTACCAGCAGGAAGAGGGAAGGGGAGCAGGAAGTTCTACCACTGTGTGAGGAACTACTCAGCTGATTCCTGCTCAGAAAGCAACAGCCACTTTTCAGATGTGTTAACCGTACTCCAGTGAATGACCACATATATAAAATTATTATAGACCGATCAAATTGAAATTGTTGTTATTGTTTTGCTTTTAATAAAATTAGATACTGAGCTGGGTGGATAGGGAAAATAAATGGATCTGAGACAAATTGTGGAAGAGGATGAATACGCTCAAAATAAATCACATCAAATTCAGATAACGCCAATCAATATAAAGAATTAACCATCATCACCATACTCCTCAAGTTTACACTAAAACACATCACATTTAAGCCATAACCAAATACCAGTTCTCCCCATAGACTCACTGTCATTTCAAATGCAAAATCCATCCAGTACAACTTCAATTTCCATAGTTTCACTAATTCTAACCATACTTAAGAGTTTAAAGTGAAGTCAGATCTTATACTGAAGGTGATCCATAACTGTGAGTTCCCAGTGAAAACAACTCATGACCTTCTGATACACGTGGCAGAATATAAAGATTTACTTTACATAAGGGAGGAATGAGAACACAAAAATGATGGTAGAACTGATTATAAATGAAAATCCTGCAGGAAAAACAAAAAAGCTGTATCAATGCATCAAGTATCTATATCTCATGACTGGATAAACTGGGTTCCATGGGCTAAGGTAGCTGTAAGCCTACATTTAGATAGAACACAGTACAAGTAGCCTCACTCTTCACCTCCACAGCACATCTGAAGCTTTCCTCTGTGATTGTTTCATAATTCTGTCGTCTTCATTGCAACTTAGCTTCCCCTTCAAAGCTTCACAGAGTTGCCTTTCAGGAACTCTGTGTAGAGAATCCAGTCCTGCAGTACACTGACTTGCCCCAGGGGGGTTTGAGAAATTCTTCAAGAGACCATTGCATCCTCAATCTCGTGTCATGCATTCTTTACAAGCAATACGATGCAGACTATTCAGCAGCAAATTCAGGATGTAGCCTGAACTCTTTGGATTACAGTTCTATCAACATCTGTGTTCTAACTCTAATCTGAGGGTAACTGTTTCCTCTGCACTTTCTTTTCAAACAACATGAGGAAACAGCTGCCTGCCTCTGACCTTGCAGTCTTCAGCATCTCTCACCCCACACCTTCCCTGCTGTGAGGGTCTGTTCCTTCGAACTGTGAAACAAAAGAATTCTTTCCATCCTTAAATTAGATTAAATTCACTTTTCACTTTCTGAAGCTATGATAATGGAACACCTTATTATTTAAAAATTTGTGTACTTAAGACACAATGCAATCATGTATATATTAGTGTAAAGTATGCATATTCTTACAGAGCTGGAAATGAATTATGAGAGACACTTAATATCTTAATATTCTTAAATGGAAATATGTATGAAGGATTTCAGCTTTTTTTGTTTTTTTGTTTGTTTGTTTGTTTGTCTTTGTTTTTCGAGACAGGGTTTCTCTGTGTAGCTTTGCGCCTTTCCTGAAACTCACTCTGTAGCCCAGGCTGGCCTCAAACTCATGGAGATCTGCCTGGCTCTGCCTCCCGAGTGTTGGGATTAAAGGCGTGCGCCGCCGCCTGGCTGGATTTCAGTTTTTAACTACTTTTGTTTAACCTGGATCTTATATTTATCCTATGACTAACCCCTGTGCAACCCCTCAAAAAATATAATTTAAAGATCTAATGTTTTCTTTAGCCCATTAGTGTAAAACTTATTCTTACTCTGTTTTTCAGAACATAGGCTGAACATAGTCCAATTTTTTGCCTGAATATTACAAAAATTGTAATTGCCATCCCATGTTCTGATAGTGTTCTTGTTATCCTTTGAAATCTCATTACCTAGACCACCCCTGTTCCTATTTCTTTCAGCATTTTTGTCTACCAAACTCCCAAGATTATGGCGTATATACGTCTACATAGATCATACTTTGGGGGCTATTCAGGGAGAGGGTTCTTTATGGCCCAAATGTGGAGTATTATTTTAAGATGTGTTACATTTGTTCATGCTGTGGAACATTTGTTTTAATAATGCAAAGATGTATTGCATTCTTTTATGTTGCATTTGTTTAACTCTGTGAAGCTGGATTATTTCGCCTGTCTAAAACACCTGATTTGTGTAATAAAGACCTAAATGGCCAGTAGTTTGGCAGGAAAGGATAAACGAGGCTGGCAGGCAGAGACAATAAATGGGAGGAGAAATCTGAGAAGGAAGATCAAGAGTGGAGAGGAGGACACAAGAGGCCAGCCACTTAGCCACACAGCCACACAGCCAGCCCCTGAGGAAGACTGAAAGTAAAATACACAGGAGTAAGAAAAGGAAAAAGCCCAGAGGCAAAAAAAGGTAGATAGGATAATTTAAGATAAGAAAAGCTGGCAAGGAACAAACCAAACTAAGACAGGGCATTCATAAGAAAGAATAAGCCTGTGTGTGTGTGTGTGTGTGTGTGTGTGTGTGTGTGTGTGTGTGTGTGTGTGTGTGTTTATTTGGGAGCTGAGTGGCAGGCCCCCAAAAGAATCAAAGAGTATAACACTAAAAAAATTACACTCAAGTTTACAGATTCTTTCAGTCATTCCACAATCCAGTCCTAATGGCTTAAGAACCACATGGTCAGACTCATCTAGACTTATAGGCAACAACTTTCTGTGTTAGTCTTTTTGCTAGGACAGAATCCACTGCCAAAAGCAACTTAAGGAAGGTAGTTCATTTAGTTTCTTGGTTGAGGGGTACAATCATTTGTGTCATGGAAGACAAGGCAGCAGAGACCAGGGTACTGGTCAGGCTGAATTTGCAATAAGAAAATGGATGGTGATAATCCTTGTTCACAGCACATTTTTTTTTCTTTTCAGCAGTGCACCATAACTAGTGGGATGGTATCTCTTATACTTAGGATGGGCTGTCTCCCTGCAATTAATGTAATCTAAGAAAATTATCAACTACATGCTCAGAGATTTATTCACACAATGATTATGAATTGCTTCAAGTTGATCATCAACATCAACCATCACAGAGATACACAGTAGGATGGACAAATTGCTTCAAATCTGAGAGAAAAGTTATTGTATTTGGCACTTAGCATCTAGGCAGAGGCTTTAGAAATTCAACAAGACAGGAGTACATGGAACATGTTGGCATTTGAGAAGTATAGATATGGAGATCATGTATTGAGGGTTTTCAGCTGTAAATAGCTGAGAAAAATTTAAGTTTTTGTTTGTAGATTTTTCTCTTTCTGGTGCTAACGATGGAACGTAAAGCTTTGTAAATACAAGGTCAATACTACATTATGGAAGGACATCCTCTAGGCCACTGTTCAGAACTCATTTGGGCAAAGAGTAATGGCTACCACGTTCAACTTCATTAGTAGATAAGTTAATGATATCTAACTTGAGATAGCTGCTCATTTTTAAATAGGACACACACACACACACACACACACACATGAAAGTTCAGATAATAATTTATCTGCTAACAATTTCAGAAAAGTCATACATTCCGAACATCAAATATTGTTTATGTGGCTCTATTAAAAGTATTAATTTTTGTCAATGTAAATGTATATAATATGTCCTGAACTTAAATAGAGTTATTTTAAAATACAATGAGTTTTAATTGCTCTTTATACAGAAAAATTTCTTTGCAAATTAAAACACCACTTATATAAAATATAAATATAGTTTCTGTTTTCCTGTTCACATTGCGGGATTTCTTCCGACATTGCAGTATTTGATTCAACTCTATTTGACCTATACCTGTCTATGTGTGTGTGTGTGTGTAACAAATAGAGCATGGAAGACCTTTGATGTTGTTCATAAGATCATCTTACATAGCATTTGAATTGAACACCTTATGTCACTTTCATGTTGCCCTTTGAAACTCCCTCTCTGATCCCTTTAACATCAAATAGTGTAAAAAAACTTCTAAAGTGCCATCACAGCACAGCCATTAGGGGGTTCCAGGATAAAACCCAACAGCACAGTATGTTAGACTGCCTCATATTTGAGTGCATGACTTATTTGACAAAAAATAACAACAGGTCAGATACACATTGATAATATTCCTTAATGTATAGATAAGACATCCTACCACATCTTTTAACAGAAGATTATAATTCACATGCAACCACCATTTCAAGAAAATATAACTTTCATTATCTGCACATTTGCTGTTTCAAAGACATTTTTGAAAATCATTACATTTGTAAATATTCGCCAAAAATGTAATTGTTATTATGAATTCTTATCAAAAATTTAGGTGTGCAAATGGATGCTCAGAAGGAATCTTTAGACAATTATATGTGAATTTGACATACAATTCTAAAAGGTGTTGAAAGATAAATTTTGCATTTCATTATTAGTTGAACCTCAGGTAAACTTCTTCCTTGTTTCTCATACACTTTCTGCATCCAAGTTTTAACTTTGTTTCTAGTATAGATTAAATACATTGAGAATGTAAAGAGATTATTTCATTAATTATATCTGTATGTCTGTATGAAGTTTGATATTTTATGATTAAACAATTCACTTAACCAATAATTCTATTCTATAAAGTGGGAGAATGTATAGTTACTCATTTGCCTATTAATTCTATTTTGCTAATTAAATACAGTAGTGCACTTTCTTGTGTAGCATAAAACATCCAAAGGTTAGCTTATATTTAATGTATTGGTTTATAGTTTATCATTTTAATATACATTACCTCAAACTTTTAAGGAATTGGGTTAAGCATTTTCATCTGTGTATATGAATATATATAAATATTTGAACCAAATCCTGCTCAAGAACATTGTGAAGGTGAAAGATATGGAAAATGTTGATGGTAGTAACAACAATGTTTTTCCATAGTGCACTATTGTAAGAGCATGGTGATTCCAAGTATTTTGTTGTCCATTATTTTAATATTTATTGTTTACTTTTGATTCAATTATTTATCTGGGCTATCTTTATAGGTAATGATGTGGTAGGAAGAAGTCAATTGTATTTTAAAATAAAAATAGTCACTGAGAACTCTTTGTGAATAATAGTGAGCTTGTGTTTTTAAGAACTGTCCTTTTATAATCATATTTATACTGAACATGCTCTCCCACTGCACAAGGTTTCACTGGAGTTTCTATAGGTACTATATTGTTTAGCTTTGTAGACCAGGATATTCTGAGAACTTCCATTTCACGTGTTTGTCATTTCATTTAATAAAAAGTGATATCTGTCAAAACACTAAGGTACTCTTAGAAAATAGGAATGCACATAAAAACTACTAAGAATAAAAATTATATCTCATCACCAAATAAAATTAAAAATTTCATCACTATCTAAAATAACATGGATTATATGAAACCTCAAAGGTGTAGTAAAGTAAGTTTTCTCAAATAAAATGTGAAAAGTACACGAACATATATCCTCTGAATAAACATATACTGTGATTAACAATGAAATCCACCTATCTATATAACACATTTTAGAACAGATGAGTTTAGTCATGATGATAAATATAAAATGTATAATGATCAATTTAAACATCAACCAGTATAATATTCAAAGCAGGTCAGAAATGAGAAACCAGGTTATATAGACAAAATTTCCTATCTTCAAAGCTTTCCCAAATGTGATTTCCTTTTCTTTGTGATTTTATAATATTTTTCATACTATTACTCACAATTCAAAATATTTTCTCATTCAAATACACGATTCTGCTAATTTTTCTAATGACTCTTGTGCTCATCTAGAAAAAACTACTTTGAGACAGATTTATGAATGTGTTTTATGGTAAACTAGCTTGGCAGTTGTATGACATGAACACTTCGTAAATATGATCTCATTATCAATATACTCAGAATTCTGAGATATAAATTATTGTAGGAAGTCTTAATTTCATTGAAAATTTGGCATGATTTTTATTATAGTTCATAAATGTATTTGGAATAAACCAATCTATTGCCTAGTGTTTCTCAAATGTGAAATGGAAAGGACATGGGGAAAAGGGATGGCAGGGGAGGGAGGGAAAATAATCTAAGAACAATACTTATAAAAATGCTAAAAAAAACATTAAAACCAGACATTAAACATAAACAGTAATTGTTTTCAACTAATGAGTTACAACATTTTTTTTTTGTAGAAAAATCATTTTTTTGAATTGCCTGCATTTGGTCACATTTAATTTTTTATAAGGTAAGTTGCTTACTTAACTCTGCAAATAATTTTAGAAGGACAGGTGATAACACATATATATATTTTTACAAAATACTCTGATGGTCTGTGTGGGTGAAGACTTGCACAAACATACCCATAACTATGCTAATTTATGTAAAACATTCTAAGACTGTGCAATGCTATAAAATGAAGCACTAGACTTTTTAAAATTACATATACATACATATGATAGCATAGTTAGTAAAATTATAACTTTTGTAAATGCCTCTGAAAGTATAAATCAATTTTAACATTTATTTTTCAAATATTTTTCTTAGAAGTTCTCCTAACTTTAAAAACTCTAGTAAAATTCAAGTTATTTTAGATGATGAAAGATGTTTACAGACTTACTTTAATAGGCTTTTATACATAACATGATTTCAGTTATTTGGTAATGCCACTTTTCCCAACCTATCTTCTAACATGTAAATAATTGTTTACTGTATTTTGTTTTGCCTAACAATTCTTAACTACATGCACACATTAGGATGTTGTTATTTGGAGAAAGTATGAATGTCCCCATGAATTTTCATTGATTTAGTTTAGTTTTCAATTTGAAGTATAATTTTAGACAGCCTTGCATTGACATCTTCTGGGGAATTTTGTGATGGCAGAAAGCCCTATCTCTGTGCATGGCAAAGATACTTTCTCATTTCCTAATGTGTGTGTGTCATCTCTTAGCATGCTCAATGCCATCTCTTAGCCTATATCCCTACAGTGTTGATATTATATACTCTCCCAGTTAATATTACCAAAGTTTTCATTGTCCAATTTCGCCATTGTCCTAGATAAAACATATGTTGAAAACTCAACACTGTTTTTATTTTAAATTTCATAATTATGATTTATAATTGGGAAACCAGCTAACAAATTAGGATTCACAGTAATGAGTCCTTCTTTGCAAAATTGTATTATAAATTCATTGATCTATATTAATGAAAGGTTTCAGGAAAGAGTTTTCCTTTTCAAAAAAGTCTTATGAACAAGATAACTCTCAGTATCATTCCATAAACTATAATTAAAATAACTGGTTATAGTTTGTAAAATGTTTAGTTTTAAAGTTATTAAAATGCTATGACTAAATTCTATTGAAATTAATTATGATAATAAAACTACTAAAGGGATATCTCTTTGTAAAGAAAAGCTCATAAGTATATAATATGCTTTTAAAAATGAACACAATGTATATTGCCATTGTAAATATATTACTTAAATGTTCAATTGCAGCAGTACAAATTACAAAGAATTGCATGAATATTCTCAAATTGATTTAAATGACAGAAGTTGTTAATTTCTTATACTCATGTTTTCTACGATATTATTTAAAATAGAATTGCACCATATTACCAGTAAATGTAAGGTTTCTCTCACTGCCAACCATTCTTTTAAAAAATGTACTACTATTCCAACTTCCATGGTCGAAGTGTGAATTAGTTCCTTTTTCAGTATCTTCTGAGACTATCAGCCCTGGTGATGGTTTATTGGCTCTGGTGTCTAGGATGATTTCACATGTTTTAGGTGTTGATTAGAGGATGTTTCGTTGTATGAACTAACTTCTTGTTCACTTCAAAGCCAAACTGCAGCTTGTTTCCAGAAGAGCCCTACAATATTATTATGAGATAAGTAAAATTACATCTGGCTTATAAAATTGGCATTAGCTGAATAGTCTATTCATCAGTTTACTGTTTCCCTTGGAATTTTGTTTATAAGGGAATTTTCATCCCATTGTTTCCAGACATTTAATTAGACTTGCTGTTGACAGTTCTTAAAATGTATTGAGACAAGCTGACAAAAGTACCCTAGAGTGGACCAAATGCGGGGCTCAGCAAAGCTGCAGAGAGAATACAGCATTCAGTTGATTGGACTTTTATAAAATAATGAAATGTGTTTGTTTAAAAAATGAGTAAGGGAAGAATTATCAAGTGAAATAATTGTAAATTTCTTCTTACACGTGTTTCACATAATCTGATGTGATTATATGAGAACAGAGTCTAAAAAGCAGAAATTTATCTAAGGACTAAGAGAGGGGTAGTCAGATCAAGGATTGCATAAACTGCAAATTTGTTGTAACTGGTAGTCAGAATAATGTCAAGAGCTTGGACAAGGCAGGGTGCTCACATGATCATGTAGGAAATTGGGACTTGCATTGTGAATTAGACAAAAGTAGGCCTTGTCCAATATGATGCACATGAAATTTTATCAAAAACCTGTTAACATGTCCAATATCAGAAAAGAAACAATCTTTACAATCAGTAACTTGTATTTCATTGTCCAGGTTTCAAAACACCATGGTCACCTTGTGAGCAAAATGGGGGCTATAACACAGAAAACTGAAGTTCTGTCAGGGCAGATCTGTGCACATTAATTGTTAAGAGATTGACCATTCAATTTCTGTGGGATCAAAGCAAAGTGAAATGAAAACATACCTTAATTCAAATGTTGAAGCATTTCTTAATTCAATGTTTGGTGTTTGATTCTTTTTTTCCTTAAAGAAAAAATATAGATGCTCTTGAAATGAGTTTATTCAATTTCATTGCTATTTTACTTTATTTTTGGTTACAGTTTTATAGAGACACTTGACCGCAGTCTGGAAACATCAAAATCTCTTGATAGATTAAGGAATGATAGGTAGATAAATAAAAGATAGAGAATAGGTAGCTGTATATCTTAGTAAAGCATAGATGTTGGAAAGATAGATAGATGGCTAATAATTCTTTGTTACAGAGATCTTTTATTTTAGTAATTTAAGATTAATAATATTAAAGTTAATTTTAATGTGAAGATCATTCTAGTTTAGAAATATGACAATGATTATCAAGAAACACAGAAATAAGGAATTCTAAAAACCCAGGGAGGAATGATTTCTTCATTTTTGACTAAGAGTAATAAAGTGAAAAACCAAAAGGAAGACCAGAGTTTAAATGACAGTAAAGATGGAAGACATCAGTGTTTGAGGTCATGTCTTGAGGTGAGTTTGCGTCTTTCCTCCCAGGACTATGTAACTTGCCTTGCTCTACCTCCATGAGCTGCAGAAATGAATCCAGAAAGGGTTCTGTGGACAGTGCTCCTTCATATTATGGTGAGACTTAGAATTGTACAAGTTCTCCTCTTACCTCCTGAGCATATCTGTCTTTTCAGACTATAATATATAAAAAAAGATCTTCAAACTGAGTGGTCATTCTAAAGTGAATATGGACATCATGCATGCCACTTTTAGGACACCTACACTACTGAACTGGTCTGCTTTCAAGTGACTATAGTCCTGGTAATTAGACTCAGGGAACAATTTCCCCTAATACAGCCTGAAAACTTCCTTATTATCCTCTACTAAGCAACATAAAGTGTGATTATAATGAATAGTCTAGGTATAAACAAATTTCCATTTAATGTATTCTACTCCTAACTTCTTATCCTATCTAATCAGTCTTTCACTGATTAGAAATTTATTTATTTTAAAAACCTTTCCATTTCATAGGTGAATATTCTAAATCTAGAAAAATTTAAATAACTTGCCAAGAGAGCATGAAGTTATTAAAATCCAAGACTTTTTAGATGTTTAAGTTAATATACTCATATATTTCATTTTTATAAAAATAATGATCAAATTAAAGTTGTAAAAATATACAGCAATAAAATTCGATTGTATGTATTTAACATATCAAAGTTATTCAAGTTTTTTGAGGTTTTTCTTTAATATTATAATCTTCTAATCTTCCCCATTATTTAAGAATATAATTAGAACATGTTAAAATATTGGTAAATTTTATAGACACAATTTTAAGTATGAGAAACTTTACAATCTCAAACCACTTGCAAACTAGAGAAATTAATGTCAATTTCTCTTTTTATCAACTTCTAAACATAAATTATGCCACTAACTTATCTCATGACTTTCAGCAGATTCTTTCCTAGAGATATTACTGCTTTAAAAAATTAAATAAACATCAGTGAAGAAAACTCAAATAAATTTTAAAACATATAATGCACAGATGATAAAACACTTAAGAAATCAGAAACACAGTACAACATTGACCAAATAACCAAAATAAGGTGAAGATATTAAAAAAAAAAACTCTCCCATTTTACTCTCATATTTCCCATAGGGTATTTGTTGGTGACCAAGTGATCTGTGAAGGGCAATTAAGAAGGAAAGGACATAGACATGTTGTATATCGAGTACTTTTGTGAATTTTTTCTAATACATTCAGAAGAAAATGGAAAGAGGGGAAAGGAAGAAAGTCATCTTAAAAATACTCATGTTTACCTAGATGCCCATCAACTGAAGAATGGATAAAGATAATGTCGCACATATACACACATACACAAAGGAGTACTGCTCCACAGTAAAAAAAAAAAAAAAGACATCATGAGGTTTGCAGGCAAATGGATGGAACTAGAAAATATCATCTTGAGTTAGGTAACCCAGACTCACAAACATGGTATGTACTCACTCATACTAGATGAAAAACAAAGGATAACCAGACTACAACCCACAGCTTGAGAGAAGCTAGCTAACAAGGAAGACACTAAGAGAGATGCATGGATCGCCCTGGGAAGGGGAAATAGATGAGATCTCCATGAGTAAACTGGGGATGAGGGGGGCAATGGAGAGCAGGCGATGGGAATGAGAACATAAGAGAATGGAATGGTCAAACTGGAACAGGGATGGAGTGGGAAAGCAATAAAAGAGATACCATGATAACAGGAGACATCATGGGGTTAGGGAGAAACCGGGTGCTAGGGAAGTTCCCAGGAATCCATAAAGATGATAACACCTTAGACTACTAGGTAAGTCAGAAAGGGTGTCTGAACTGGCCTACTCTGGTAAGCAGATTAGTGAATATCCTAACTGTCATCTTAGAGCCTTTCTCCAGTACCAATAGAAGCAGATGCAGAGATCCACAGCCAACCACCAGGCTAAGCTCCAGGAGTCCAGAGAGAAGAGGAATTCTATGAGCAAGGGGCATCAAGGTCATGATGGGGAAACCTACAGAGACACCCAAACCAAACTAGTGGAAATTCATGAACTGTGGACCAATAGCTGTGGAGCCTCCATGGGACTGGAATAGGTCCTCTGAATAGGCGAGA
>CABHPH010161323.1:4559-43866 GCA_902168325.1 Peromyscus nudipes
GGAAAGGAGCAGAGAGAAAGAGAAAGAACAGAGCACCCACCCGCTTTTTAGGCTGGGATACCGGCGAAGGTTGATGACGTAATTAAAGACCAAACCCTTACACTCTGACCTTCTCCTCAGTAGCTATGTTCTGTAGACAGCATGGAGGCTCTGTTCCATAGTAAGGAATGTAGGCACCTGCACTGTTCATGTTCAATACATCACCACATGGTCCTAAGCCAGGGCTCCAAGGCCAGATTCATTTTCAGGAGAAAAACAAACTGAAAGATAAAGTCTAACTATGTGTAAGATAATCAACATATACAATGGGAGAAAGAAATGGTAAAACTAGGGTCCTAGAACCCTCCAGAGGCAGGTGTGTTCCAGAGCAAAATTTCCAAGATTCTTCAGGGTAGAGCTGATATATTATTCATGAGGTGAGTGTTTAGGATAAAGACAATAGTTCTTTACTCATGGATTATCTTTTACACAGTCCTCATGATCTTTAATGTCTATGCAGAAAAGTTAGAAGAATTATGTGCACACATACAGAGTTCAACACACAGTGATTTTCAACCCAATAGCCTCCTTGTTGGTGTTGTGTCCCTCTTTTGTACGTTATTCCTTATCAGTTTGTATTTGGCTGCAAAAAAAAGTGCAAAAACAATAAGACAAAACATTATAACATAGACATGATCATCTCAGCCCTCCTTGGTAAGCTAGGGTTGTCACAGTTCTCAGCATTGTGTTAATGTGTTTTAATAGAGCCAATCTGCCATGCAGAGACTGAAACCTGCAACCAAGAGAGACAAGTCTGAAGATTAGTGAGTGAAATGTCTACTCAGGCTATCGTTCTGGGCTGTCCTTTAGGAAGTCCTGTTCATGCTACTGAAGCAGTGTTCCACAAATCTTTCCCACACCTCAAGCTAGTGATATGTGGACTTATTTGATTGGGTAGTGCTGCAATTGTAAAGAGCAGAGAGGGTGTTCTTTCCCAGGTGACAGACAGCGTGTCCACTCTCTCACAGGTCTGTGTAGAGGAGGAACAGAAGAGACATAAGTGATCAAACAACCTTTCCTTCTTCTCAAATCTAGATATTTCAGTTCATATGTCCACTTGCCAGGAATTTATGGGCAATCATTCTGGAACATAAGGAACCTAATTTAATGCTGACTCTGGCCAGCAATGTTAACCTGTGTCCTGAGTTTGGGCCTCTGTAATTATGCATATTAACTGATACCATTAGACACAGCTCTGATTTCTGTAGTACTTGGAATATAAAAATAAATCACTCGTTGACACAAACAAATTGGGTGTGAGAATCTCTATGTAATATTTTGTGTGCAAAACTGAGGTTTTTAAACTATGTCTTCAGCCACAGTGACAAAATCCTCCTGTCAAATGTTTCCATTTACAAGATCATTCACTTGAAAATTCTGAAAATGATTGGGTTTTTCCATGGAGCCCCTGGATAAAGGCACAACCAGAGTCCTGCTTTGAAGCACAGGAAGACTGTTCATGTTCACTTGTCCTTGACTAACAACCTCGCAAACAAAGAACTAAAAAAGATTTATGGCTGTTGGGTTTGGCTTTAGCACTAGGAATCAACTGTGGCCCTGGCCCAGGTATTGATAAAAGAATGTATTTTTCCTAGAAGTTTTTACACACACAGACACACACACACACACACAGAGACACACACACACAGACACACACACACAGACACACACACACACAAACAAGCTAGGATTTTGTTTTGGTTTTGAAATGAGAGGTTTTTCATTTACGACTACTTTAGAAACTGAAAATCATTTTGAAGAAAATGCAACTGTTGATTACCATAATAGAAGCTATCAAAGTAACAAGTTTATAAACAAAGAAGAAATAAGTTTTTATGACATGATAATTAAGACCAGATAATATATGTGTGGAAATATTCCAGATGAGCATTTTAAAAATCCAAAATAATGTATATGTGTTTGAGTTATTTTATTTTACTATTTATTTTATTTTAAAGATTTATTTGTTTATATCATTTTACACTTATATTTGTCTGAATGTATGTCTATGGACCACAAGCATGCAGTACCTGTGAGTGCCAGAAGAGGGTGTCAGATCCACTGGAACTGGAGTTACAGGTGGTTGTTAGTCATTATGAAGGTGCTGGGATTTGAACCAGGGTCCTCTGGAAGATTAGCCTATGCTCTTAGCCATGGAGCTGTCTCTTCAGCTCATTGCATGTATTTATAATCTCAGAAAGGAGAAGTCCAAATAAAACTAGTTTTGTCATGGCTTTTTCTCACTCGTGTCCAGGGTTGGAGTTTGTTAGGGAAAAGAAACTACAATCCATTGATAACGAATGTTAATACTAATATTTGTTGTCATCGGCCACCTTCTGACCTGAGTCACCAACAACCACTTCTGAATAACCTTTGTGTATTCCCAAAGAGACAAACAGCATAAACAGAGGAAATTCTATTTATCCACTAATTAAAAAGAGACGGTTACATTTTCCTTGTAAACTGATTATTTCTGGTTAAAACACAGTGGGCATCCACAGTTCCCTTTCTCTCATATTCTGTGTGCAAAGGTGACTGTTTCCTGTTGACACTCAACCCTGGCCTTCTATTTCTATGATTGTTCCTGGGAAACTCCCTAGCCTGTCAGCAAAGATGTCAGAAAAATCCAACATTGCTTGTGGACTAAGAAGCATCTTTGTCACCCCCAATGCAATGGCTGCTAAAAATAGGAAGCATGGCTGTGATGCAAGTGTGAAGAAGAGAGATGAGCTGTTGTCCAAGTAGCAGGACGAATCCAGCAGGCCAAAGATGACCCAGCCAGAGCCTGACTCTGCTGATTGCCGCTTCTCTCCACGTTTGATGAAATATTCATGCCTCTGCCCTCCTCTCTGCAAGCACTATTGATTTCTTGTATAAACGCTGCTATATTTAGTCTAGACAAATGGAATGTGGATCACTGCTGAATAAATTGGATGAAAGACTGGGATCTTGCCTGCCGCTTTTTCTCAGTCTTGGGCAATTATTTATAATCAAGGGCAGTTTTTGTAAGCTGAGGGTGATTTTTCACAATTTAGTGATTAGTCTGTGAACAAAGGCAAGCAGTTAGACACAGTCATTTCTGTTGGGATAGCAGGTTAAGAAGTCAAATTACCCTTTGAGGTTTGCGATGACTGTTACAGAGCACTGTGGGATTTTATTCCTTATCTTTTTTCTTGTTTGTTTATTTGAGTAATTTTAAGGGTTTGACGTTTATAGTTTATGAACAATAAAGAAAGCTCAAGGGTCTTTTGAATTATTTTATATTTTGTATTTATAGGGTAAGATTCTGACCTTTGCTTATTAAGATTTCTATGAACAACACTGAGGACTATAGCTTGGCCTGTTAAAGATAAAAATGAAGTATATTGTTAACAACATTACTTTAGGCTGGAATCATGAAAATTCTGAGTTAATGTTCAAACTCTCACATCACTCCACAGTCTTGACTGGAAGTTCTGCATTGCCCATTACAGCCAAGAGACCTAGGCAACCATCTTGTTTTCAAACTTGTCACAATTCATTTATTTGTTTGAACAAGGGTAATGTCATAAAAAGTCACTGTCTGTCAAACCATAGTTTATTAATAAATCATTTTCTGATCATCATTAAGTTGCTACATGCAGTATTGGTAGTTCAAACTTCTGATCTACACATTGAAAAATAGCCAACGTTGGTAAAGGAAGATTGATACCAGTCTGCATGATTGCGCTCACACATGTATGCAGTATAGCTTGATTGGCACTCACAAGCATTCACATATGAGGCCTGGCATCTCTAAACAGGATAACTGGGAGTTTTCCTTTAAGCCCTGAAAATAAAACATAAATCTGCATAGAGTAGAAACTTGATAATTCCCAATCTAGGATCTTCAAACCTATGTAGATGTGGAAAATGTAAAAGTGATGAGTATTTCTAATAATTTAAGAGATATAGACAGCTGAGACAAGTAGAGTCAAGGTCACCCAGATTCTCACCCAAAGTACTGTCATCTGTCCCCTACGTCACTCTTTGTATCAGAACCTATGAACTAGTGTAATTGAGAAGTCTCTCTCTCTCTGTCTCTCTCTCTCTGTGTGTGTGTGTACATGCATGGTTATGGCTGGATATTTTGTCTTTTCTTGCTCTCAAGTCCTGAGGCTCAACAGTTAGAATGATGTCTAATATTTAAGGGACTCAATAAAGATTTATGTCATTTGGTTATCATAGTGTAATTGCCAGTTTATTGCTGATTTTCAAGGATTTTAATTTTTAGGGATTCATATGTTTTTGAGCGTGAAAGTGTGTGAATGAGTGTGCAAGTTTATACATCTGCAATGGCATATGCACATGCATGCACATATTTGTGGAGGCCAGAAGACAACCTTGGGTATCATTCCTTAGTTACAGCAGTATCTGTCACTGGCCTGAACTCACCAAGCAGTCTTGGCTAGCTGATCAGTAAGCCTCAAGGATCTTTCTACCTGCCTTCACCTTCCCAGTACTAGGATTACAGGCATGCAACACCATTCTCAACTGTTTTTTTTTTTTAAATGTAGGTTCCAGGGATTGAATTAGTGTCCTCATGCTTATAACGGAAGAATTTATCACCGCTCTTCCCAGCCAATGACTACTTTTTTTTAATCAAATGGATATGACATGGTTTATTTAGGTGTTCTTCTAGTTGGTGACTACGATGTTAATAATAAAAATCTCCAGATTACAACACAGCATTGAAGCTTTTTCTCCTTAGGATTGTCTCTGTGTGACTTACTTCCAGAGGTGCCAAACCTGAATGAAATGATAGAAATGTTTAATACCTCATGGTTCAAACTGTAGATTGATTTTTGGCAATTTTATACCAATTGGAAGTTCCACTTTCAATAAATAATTTAGTCATGTTCTTACCTTATAAAACGGGCATTATGCAGTGGATATCTATACATGCTCATGTATATATGCGTATATATGTGATTCTTAGGAACTACATAGTGATGTTTCATTTTATTAATGGTTTCTTTATTTACCAATGAAGGTGATTTTTAGTTGCTGAATTGTCTTTATTTTCTAATATTTATAGAAATCAGCATTTTGTTTCAAGAGTTGCTTATATGGTTTTGATCTGCTAGCCAATCATTATTGGTGAATTATTTTAGTGTACAGAAAATTTCCATTTTTATATAAAAGACAAAACCAAAAATTTTTACTAGAAGGTGTGCTGTACAGACTCTGAGTGACTGTCCTCATATGAGCCTTTAATTACTGTTCCTATGATCATCTCTGCTTTAGTGGTGATGGGCGGAGGCTTGGTGGAGATAACAGCATTCGCAGGCTTATGCAAGTAGGGGAATTGTAACAAGCACTGGGTTTCAGAATAGAGGTTGAAACTGGCAGCTTGCATGTCCTGGTTGACTTACTAAACCATTTTCCTAGGCTTCTCAGAAAGTTAAAGTATTTTAAATATTTTTGCAATTAAAATTTCTGGTTATTTCTGTCTATGCTGGGTGTTAGAGTTAAGTAGTGGTTCACTAATTTTAAGAGGTATAACCCCGGCTTCCAAAAGAGCCATCGTCTTTAACTTGACCTGTTTCACATAATTATAAAATTTCCCTGATTCCTCTGGGTACATGTATTCCTCAGAATATTTAACCATCAGTTTGGTCTGGGCACTGACCAATGAGAGTAGACATTAGTCATAAACAACCACCATCTGGAGAGCTTCTCGGGCTATGGTTTTCCTGCTTAAAATTTTCTTTCAGGGGGCAGCATGCTTATCTACTCAAATTGTGCTAGACACTTCATATATATTACCAAATTCAATTTTTATAAATTTAAATATTGTCTTCCATAGTTATACTTGGGTCATCAGATTTTTTTTTTCCCTTTGGTGGTTTGATTAAATATTTACTTGAAGTTCCCTCATTCTTCTTCCTCTCTTGTTTATTTTAAGAATGAGGTTTCCACGATTTAAATGATTACTATTTAAAAACCAGTACTTAGGCACTTGGCTGCTCTCACTTCTTCATGTGTAGATTTGGCCCGTTGTTATGGTTAATCACCATTATCGAATTTGGATGTAGATTTTCCCCATTTCTTCCCTAGGTCTGAGGGTGATGCAGAAGTATTGCATTGCCTGCTTAACTTAGGGTAGAACTCATCTTCTATCCTTGATTATAAAACTTTTTATAAGTCCATGAATTGAGTTGTGACAGAAGTTCCCCTTTTGTATGACATCTTTCTTTCATCTTGCATTTCTTGGTCTTCATTGGCTTAAGTTTGTTAAGTGGTCCAGTCTAATAAATTTTATGAATGATTTTTGATACCAGTAGTTGAATCCATCTGTTTGAAAACAGACAACTGTAGAAAGATTCAGAGCAGAATACATGTTACTGAGTGAAAATTAACCCTTTACCAAAACTTATGTAGAACACAAGTTTTACATCGGTGTAAAGCAGTTATTGTGCTATTCCTTTATGCGTGTGCTCACGTGTGCTGTAGAGGATAGTGTGGTTTGTTTACAAATTGGTGTGCTAATTTCCAAACCTCTGTCCCCCGTCCTCTGTCTTTCTCCTGTGTCTCCAGTGGATGTGAAATCAGAGGTTCCTATGGGCCTGGAGCCCATCTCACCTTTAGACCTAAGGACAGACCTCAGGATGATGATGCCTGTGGTGGATCCTGTCGTCCGTGAGAAGCAACTGCAGCAAGAGCTGCTTCTTATCCAACAGCAGCAACAAATCCAGAAGCAGCTCCTAATAGCAGAGTTCCAGAAGCAGCACGAGAATCTGACACGGCAACACCAGGCACAGCTTCAGGAGCACATCAAGGTAGCAAATGTGTCTTTGTCTCTGACCTTCTCAATCAGGGCATCTGCACCACGATGTGGGCATAAGGCCAGGACATGCGAGCACTCATGGGGAAATTCACTGTGATTAAGACATGGATATGTGGCTTGAAGGAAATTGTGGTTGTACTAGTTGGAAACTTGGGTAAGTACCTGGTGAGCACTTGCTTGGCTGTTGGGAGAGCTCTGCCATTCCTACCTTTTACCTTACAGACTCACGTGGAATGACAGGAACTTGCCATTCTCATGTATACCCTCTCCTGTGTGTTCCCTTTCCCCTGTAGTCACCACCAAGAACTCCAAGCCCTGAAAGGCCCAGGTTATGCTGCTAAAGAAGCTATGTGCACTAGTTATCAAGAAGGGTAAATTCATCTTGTGCATAGAAACAGCCTTCTTCTGCTGTTTGGTTGGTTCTCAGTCTAGGTCAATACAAGTTGTTCCTTATAGGAATGATATCATATGGCATATAGTAAAAATAAAAATATAATAATATAATGAAAAGTTGAAGGGATTTTTGTTTGTTTGTTTGTTTTTCGAGACAGGGGTTCTCTATGTAGCTTTGCGCCTTTCCTGGATCTCGCTCTGTAGACCAGGCTGGCCTCAAACTCACAAAGATCGCCTGCTTCTGCCTCCTGAGTGCTGGGATTAAAGGTGTGTGCCACCACCGCCCGGTGAAGGGATTGTTATATGCAAAAACTGGATAAATATTTTAATGTTTTTATAGACTGTTATGTCAGGGGAAATATAACAATAGCTCAGAATTTGTGCTGACATCTGGTGATTATATATGTGCCGAATTACTTTTTTCTTCTTCGGTGTATTCACTGGAAAATATCAGTGTAGCTTTACTAGTCTTTTGTTTGTTTGTTTGTTTTGATAATGGCAGGGATATTTATCAATAGAGATCTTGCAGGGGATGGTGACACATAGTCCTCATCTCAGGACTCGGGAATTGGAGAGGGGAAGATCTAAACTTGGAAATAACCTGGGCTGCAAAATGAGCCAATGTTTTAAAATTGTAAGAAAGCACAAGGATGTTTTGGTTCAATAAAATAGATATTATTAAAAGCATAACATATTTACAATAAAATTTTATTTTATAATCAACTCCTTCAAATATGACTTAAGGGTAATAATCAATAGAATTATGCATTTTGTTATATTTTACTATACTATATTTTAGTCATGTAATCTCTTGTATATCAAGTACAAATATATGAATATGGCATTAATATAGATAACTAAATTATAACACTAAATTACAATGTCTAAGAAGATAAAAATACTATTTTGTTCCCCATTTTCCTTGTTCTGCAAGATATATTATTTGCACAAAAGGCTCTTCAATGACTAATATAAAATATAGTCTCTTTCCTTTACTAGTGAAGTTTACTAAAGACTTTCATAGTATTGCTCTATAAAATACATTTAAAATAAGAATGAAGGATTTTGTGTGTGTATCCCCAACAAAATTGTTATCTCATGCCTATATTTTAAATATGAGTAACCTTCACTGAGTTTGTACATTTATTTTTGAATAAATGCCAAAGTGTTATTTCACTTTGACCCTTGAACCAGTAATAGAAGCAATGATGTCTGGGTTGCTTTCCCCGGTCCTTCCAGGCATGTTAACAGGGCCGTGAGGCATGAGTAAGATTTACATTCATCCCCATGCTCCAAGATCTGAATAACTATATGGCTCATTTTCTTTTGTGTTTGAGTCGCTTTCCTGAGTACCAAGCCATGCTGATAAGCTACTTGCATTGTCTGGTTTTCGATTTCTTTTCATTAATGTTTGGTGCCATTGTTACTGCTAAAGTCGCTTGTGAGTAATTTATCGTTTGACCACTTAGAACCTAAGAGTAGCAAGTAGGTAATTGCTTCTGTGGCACAAACAAAATAACATGGCAGGTTGATTGGCACCTGGAAAAGAGGCACCTGCCATGTTATTTTGTTTGTGCCACACAATGGCAACTGTCCGTCCAAAAAGCTCCTAAGTCATCATGGCTCACTCAGGCTAAAATAGAAATAAACACGTTAAGTTTTACTTCTTTTTAATCTTTTAGACATACCCCATTCCCATAATCTTTGTTATAAGTAGTGACTATGGTAATGAATGTGTATGCTTTTCCATTTCTAGAAGGAATTATAGTTCGATTTCATTGAAGTTTTGGATAAAGTATTGAATCAATTTGACCAGTCTCGATATTGATAGAGAATTGACATTGTAACAGAATTTAAACATAACTATGGGTTCCTAAATAACAGTGATATATTTGAGAACATCCATTAAGTGGCTGGTATATAAAAACAAAGCACCAAGATATTAAGATGTAATATGGAGAATAAACAGAAATACTCCTAACCATATGCTTTAGATTGGGTAAGGCTGTCATACTTAGAATAAAAAAATGGCCCTCTTGTTGCTCCAGCAAGAAGGTCCTGATAACATTCCACAGAGCTTTGAATTTTTGTTCCATTATTTGCTATAAAATACAGGTTTTTAGATAACTAATATTCAAAAGGATAAATTATGCTTTAGTTATTAAGCAATAAATAGTAACAATTGAAATGATATCACTCAAAACTAAAACCTAAATTTCACATGAATTATGTATATGATCTGTGAGAGACATTATTGTCTTTCTTATAATGAACTGAGGTTCTGAATAGCTTTAGTATCTTGTCAGATCTCAGACCTGGCAATGCCAGAGGCTAAGTAGGGCTTGAGAGACTTGTTCTTCAGTGAGTACATTTGCTTTTCTTCAGATATATGTATTTCTCCAACTAAAAGGAAATTGATACCTTAAAATGCCATAACAAATAACCTCATCTTTTTGTTATGTATGGTTTGAAGTAAATTCAGAGGATTCAGAAACTAGACGTGAATGCATGGAAGTACAGTTTGTGGAAGTGATTTCTTTTGGATCTATGTCTCTAGAAGTTTTCCTGTGTTAGATGATGGTTCTGAACTTTCTATTATCTTCTAGAGAAGTATATAGATGTGTAGGTCACCTCACTTTAACAAGAACTTTCTCTGTGAAGGGGGCAGTCAGTGTTTGTACTGTTTCGGACAGGCTTTCCCCAAAGTAACCCCCACTGCCGTCCTGTCCACGGCAGTTTTATACTGTATCTCAGGATAAGAACTGATTGTCTATTCATAGTGTGAGAGACTTTGTGAAATAGACATCTGGGTTGTCTCTGCCTTTGCATGTTCCTATGTTTTGTAGACACACAGGGAAAGAAACTAAAGGTTCAAGTCAACAGCATTCACATGACCTTAGTAGATTTGGTAATAATTTTTGATAGGGATCCACAAATAATGAAATTATCTGAAAGCTTACTTGTTGTAGATATCAAAACCATTTAGTTTCCTGTCTTTATATTTCAATCATAATAAGGTGGTTGAAGCACAAACTAAATACTATCAAGTTCCAAAAGTTAAAACATTGCAATTTGGGGCAGTGAGTGATGACTTTGAAGCTTAAAGAAATTGCACACTCTCATGTCTTTCTCTTCTCGCAAGTTGCAACAGGAACTTCTAGCCATAAAACAACAGCAAGAACTCCTAGAAAAGGAGCAGAAACTGGAGCAGCAGAGGCAAGAACAGGAAGTAGAGAGGCATCGCAGAGAGCAGCAGCTTCCTCCTCTCAGAGGCAAAGATAGAGGACGAGAAAGTAAGAGGCACCAGGGTAATGGACATACTCTCTTCCTGAACCTCAAGGAACCGATAAATCATGGAAATAAGCCTGTCCAAACTGTCCTTGTCTAGTTAAAAGAATAACCTGTAGACTAAACTGCCCTCTCCTATCAGCTCTGCAGAGCATAATGAGAAATAAACAGCATTGCCAAAGACACAGGCTTGTTCTTTGGACTTTGAAAATACCATCACACTAAAGTGATTGAATGTAAGACTCCCTTTTCGGTACTAAAGTTATGTCTACATGTTTTCATTTCTTCTCTCTTCCTGCCCAAGAAGTCCACGTTCTGAACGTCATAATGTGCCTTCTTCCCTTTTGTTGTTCTTAAACACAAGGCAGAACATTTGCAAAATTATGGTCCACAAGAGGGAGACAGATCCAAATAATTGCCCTCTATCCAGTCAGTTCAAACTCAGGTCGTTGCAAAGTTTAAAGTGTGGTGATTTGAACTGAAATTATCAACAGAATGTATTTGCTTAATAATCAAATGAATTTTAAAACAATGTTGAATTTTTTAACAAGAAACTCAGAAGTGATCATTTTAATGTATTGTAATAATCTACAACACTCCCCGAGATTCTTGATTTAAAAAAATAGAATTAAAAACTAGAGTTTTATTCCTATTTTTTTTTTGTTTTTGTCAATTGTGGATTGAACATAGGGCCTAACAAACACTAGGCAAGCATTGTACCATTAACTCCCCAACTCTCAGCAATTTTCTTTTTAAACTTAAAGATGAATGGATGGTAGTTCTAGGAATTCTGTTCCTATAAAAATGATCAAAGAACTCATTGAAGGTATTTTGAAGATTTGTAATGTAAGTAACAGTTACAGAACAGGATTCTTCCATTTTCTAAAGCCATTGAAGGTTCTGTTTTGTTTTATTTATTTTTTTAATAGGAAAACTCCATATGCTGTGGCCAGTGATATTTCCTCATAACTGTTCTTGAGTATTCTTGAGTGGTGAGAGGAAGTAACCACAGGCGATGTCTGTTTCCCTGTGTGTGTTTCAGGGGCAGTTGCAAGCACAGAGGTAAAGCAGAAGCTTCAAGAATTCCTGTTGAGTAAATCAGCAACAAAAGACACTCCAACCAATGGAAAGAATCATTCCGTGAGCCGCCATCCCAAGCTCTGGTACACGTATGTTCTGTGTTTAGCTGTTTTCATCCTGAGGGTAAAAGGCACGCATGGGTTCTACCTTAGGCTGACCTGGGCAGAAATCCTGAGCCCTGCCCCTTCTCAGGCTTGCATGACCCATGAGAAGTTCCTGGAAATCTCTAAGGATCAGCTTTTTTTTTTTCTCTACACAAAGGACCACAGCACCTGCCTCTGGAGTTACTGGGAAGGTCCTGAGAAAAAAATATAAGGAAGTACATAGGGGCAAGCAGTGCTCAGTTAGCATTAGCATTTATCACTGAAGGCAGGGAGTACATTATCTTCTTTGTTGAATGAGTAACTGGCATCTGGGTGGAACCTAGAGATGGTTTAATCCTCAGATAGTACCTCTGATAGCTGTGCAGAATTTGTGAATGTTTAGCAGATTGTGGCTTAGTTTTGTTTCACTTGGCTTAATATAAAATGGAAACCAGAGCTATTTTGAGAAATTCAGATGATTTTTGGTCTTTTCAAAAGGAAGACAGAAAAGTGAAAGGCAGGGAGGAAGATAAATAAACAAACCTAAGCCTTTAGTGACTCCTTCAGCCCCTCCCACTGTACCTAATTTTTTTTTTTTTTTTTTTTTTTTTTGTTTTTTTAGACAGGGTTTCTCTGTGTAGCTTTGCACCTTTCCTGGAACTCACTCTGTAGCCCAGGCTGGCCTCGAACTCACAAAGCTCCGCCTGACTTTGCCTCCTGAGTGCTAAGATTAAAGGCATGCACCACCACCGCCCGGCTGTACCTCACTTCTTTCCACCCAGTGAAATAATGGTTTGGCTTCTGAGATACAAACTGAAGACAAGATATACAGTGCTACTGGCTCTTTCCTGGGACCATGCTTCCCAAGTCCAACAGAGATATTCCGTAAAATACACTTCTTTTCACTATGAGATAGGAATGATTTTTTTTTCAGAATCAGATCAAAGACTAGATATATAAACCACATTTGATAATAGGATAGAAGATAATGGGTTCATTTCTCTCATAAATGTGTTTGTTGAATGGCCTTAAGATATTATGTGTATGTTTTCCATCCCTCACATCAAGGACAGGAAGTATATCCTAACGATTTATAGAATTTAGAAGCATCCCCAGAGTTTTGCAGAAAAGTTAATATACTTTGAAGTCTGTTTATAAGTATACACCCTCTTCTTTTCCCAAAACTGAGGTATCAGGCAGAGTACAAAAAAATCTTAGACATTTGAACAATTGTGTCCCATGTGTTTATCAGTTGATCTGAGAAACCAGTCAGTATAATAAAGTATTCTGAAAGAAATATAATTTTGTTTCCTAAAATTATTTGCAGAGTATGTGATTGATTCATAGTGCTTTCTAAGTTAAAACATTTTAAGGAAAAATAGCATAATTTTCAAATGAGAAACAACTATTAGCAAATAATTTATCTGCTAAAAATTCTTCAGCTGTTCCCTTGAGTATGTTCGACATGGCTCCTCATGTCAGTAGTGATCTTTTCTTGTTTATATGGAACATAATTCCAGCTAACCATAAATCATTAATTTTAGGAATTAGCTATGTGGCTCTGGGAGACTTCCTTGATTTCTCAAAGAATCAGTTTACTTCTCTATAAAAAGTGCATAATGACACATTTTGATGCTTTTCACCAGTTAGAAGTATGTGAAATGACCGTAAATAAGTTAGTTGTTGAGAATGCATTTTTCAAATAAAGACTTGTAGTGGAACAGTTGGTGTGGCAGTGGCCCTGCGTCCTGGGCATTCTCTCCATTATATATGATAATGGTGATGCTTGTGTACACTGGGCGGTCTGAGTTCAGTCCTCTGAATTCTTCTTCAGTAACACAATTGCTTCTTTTTCAATATAGCCATTCAAGAGAGAGAAGATATTTTTAGAAGTTAGTTTTCTACTGAAGAGGAATGTGCTTTCTATTCTGCATGTTAAGTTTGCCTGTGAGAGTCAGGCCTCTGAGGCCCTTGGCACTGTAACCTGCTCAGTACAAAGATCCTCCTCATCCATCTGGCTGTGCTGTCTGGCAGTGACGAGGTCTTTGGACATGTTCTGTTCCCTTCCACCATGGTTGTTCTATAATGGTGACTCCAAAGGGTCCAAATGGCAGCTTGTTTTTTTAGTATAACAATCTCAGTCCTTCTAATGAAGTGAACTCCCCCATGCGACTGAAGGGGGCATCGCTAGGAATCATGCGTCATTCTGCACTTGCTGCAGTGCGCTTGGATGCTTGAGGCTGTCGTTTGCATTCACGAAGGAGGAAGGACGTAAATGCAGCTGGGATGCATGAGGCTGTCGTTTGCATTCACTAAGGAGGAAGGACATAAATGCAGCTGGGACACACGGACAGCATGTGCAACTGATTGCTTCTGACTACCATGCACTAAAGTCAAGCATCAGTATTAACCTTCTTTGTTTTTTTAGGGCTGCCCACCACACATCACTGGATCAAAGCTCTCCACCTCTTAGTGGAACATCTCCCTCTTACAAGTATACATTACCAGGAGCCCAAGATGCCAAGGACGACTTCCCCTTGAGAAAAACTGGTAAGTTGGCACAGCAAGGAGAACACCGACTTTTTCATGGCATACCTCCCGTTTGTGTTACTCACTTCTAGATGAAAGTTAGGGAATCTGAAGTACAGGTAGTGCACCCTACAGTCACAGGCTATTGAAACAGACCTGTGCACAAGCACGTGCATACATAAGCTCCTGTACACGTACAGAGGCATATAGATGCGTGACTCCATTTTCCTTATTTCTGCATGAGTCCATTCACGGTATAATTAAGGTATTTTTGTAAGATTGAAAAGTTTATCTTATTTTGATTAGCAATAAATGTTAGGATAAAGGAAAATAGGGATGTCATTCCTCAGAAAAATACATCTTTTTCATTTTAAAGAACCTGTTCTGTCCTCTAGAGAAATATTTCCTGTTGTCTCCTTTCTTTAATCATTTAAACATGTCTGGTAAGGATATTCTGTCCAACAATAGTTTTTAATTTTAAAATTTCAAATGTCTATGTAGTGAACGTCATGTTTCCTTCTGAGTTAGTTCCCTAGTGTTCTCCAAACTGCTGACCTCAGTGAAAATATGTTCCTATTAATCCACGTGTGAGGATACACAACTGCACCCATAGGAACTTACAGTAAAACTTGCTTGGGGAGTGTCATGGTGAAGTTTTATTTAGAATTTAATGGACAGTATCATCTCTCTAAGTCACATATATATTTCTTTTCCCATCTTATGTTCGCTTTGAATGTCACTGACAAGTAATATTTAATATGTATACACTCTTCCCACTATAATCAATATATTTAAATAATAGATAACAAGATTTGTGTACATTCTGTTCTAAAGCTTTCAATGTTTAGAAACTGCAGCTTTTCAAAAGATTTAAAATACTTACATCCACAGCTTCCAAACAGGTATTCATAGATAGCTGAATCTATTGTATTTTACTCAAGTCTTGTTGGAGTATTACATCTCTGTAATTTGTGTATAAAATCCACAGAGTGGTGATTTCAAATAATTATATTCATTTTTCCAAGCAATTTTGAGTAATTAAAATGGATGTAGATTGAACAAACACATGGTGAAACTAATTTCTGTCTGATAATTTACCTATGACATAATGAAGATTTTAAAAATAAAATCAATTGTGAGTAAGAATTTATTACCTTTCATTCACTTTATATGGTCCCAGATGCAGGAAAAGGGTGCTTAAGCTTCCCAAGGCAATCAGTGCCTTTTTATTTTTATAGGCTAGAGATTTTTATGTTTCTAGATGTTAGATATAGTTGAACACTTCAGTAGGATCCAATGTAAAGAAAGAATGGCTGAGCTTCATGTATTGTATCTGAATTTTACGTTTACTACCCATATATTACCTTATCTTTCTTTAAGTGAAGTTCTCTAGGACAAAAGAAGGTAAAGAAAAGATCAAGGCTTTACGTATTTCTAAACCTTGGGTTTGTTTTGTGAAAATTGCTTCATAAAGTGTGCGGAACTAACAGCTGTAATATTTAGTGGCATGTGTAGGAGCTCTTGGCAAAAATTCTGTGACCGTTTTCATAGTCAGGGAAGGACCTGTCATGAAATAGCCCAAGAAGTCAGGAGAAGGAAAGAACAGTCCTTGTGGCAGAAGGCTCCAAACAAGTGATATATTCAAAAGACCTGTGTCTTCTGAGCATGTGGCCTGGACTGTCCTCTTACCACTGAGACTACACACTGACTTTGAGCTGATAGTACCCTTGAGAGAAGGGGCATCTGGGCCCCCAAGCATCCACAAAGAAATTTAAAAAAAAACAAAAACAGCTAAGGAGTACTAAAAAGTTGGTGCTTTAGATCCTCCTGTTTCCATGAGAACAGCTTGGTTTTTCCCATGAGAAGAATGAATAACAAGCTGTTAATTTATTCTCATTGAAATTCCCAATCCACAACACAATCATGTTCAAAGTGCATGTTATGATCCCTGATCTGAATGTGGGCACATATGTAAGAAGTTCCCTCAGCCTCTTTATGTGATAATACATGTGAAAATCCATGGCCTGTCTAATGGTATATTTTCTATAGCTGCCCGATATTTGAAATGTGTTTATTTTCTGCTGAAAATCTAATATTTACAAAGTATCAGGCTGCTGATCTGCAAAACCAAACATTTTCAAACATTGTAGCAATAAAGTTCTTGAACCACTGTTAATACTTTGATATCACTAGGTTTTCAGAATATTCCTTGTTCAGTTCCCAATGTCTGATTAAGAAAAGTGTGATGTAATAAACCACAGAAGTTTTCTACATATAAAAATACTTAGAGATGCTCTTCATTAATTACAAAAAGGCATAACTCTCCAATATCCAGACATATATCCATTTGGTATATGCCAATTATGTTGTGAGAAAATTAAGGCTCATCTTTTTCTTTCATAGATCACTGAAAAATTTCAACGATATTTCAATTATTGACTAAGACTTCAGCATTTGTTATATATTCCACCGACTAGAATGTCACTCTGAAACATGTAAACAATAAAATTTTGCCATGATAAAATGTAAGTGGTGATTGGGGAAAGTGCTTAAGGAAATTTTTGTATTACAAAGTTACATCACATTGAACTGAATCTAGAGAATTACTGTAGATCATCTAGGAGAAGTACCAGGACAGCTAATACAGTCAGGCTTTGTCCTTCCAGCCAGATTTTCAACTTTTGCTGTCTACTTGGATGTTACTCCCAGACTTAAAGGAACTTGTTAAATCAGTCACTTCTGTTTTTGAGCTGCACAGAATACTATGTAATGTTTATTTCTTTCACCCCTACTGTTTATTGAATTGCTTGTATTTATTAGTAAGGTTTAGAGAATAAAACTGAGTAAGAAAAGTCTTCGTGGCTTTAAATAGAGCCCTGGGATGTCCCTTCAGCAGGGAGAACAATTTGGAAGCTCTCTGAGCTTTCTGGACACCTGTCTTCAGACATGGACAACCCAGGTACATCGAGCTATAGAAGCCTTCGATTCTCACAGGAATCTGAAATTTCTCATGCAGAGTGGACCCTTGCTTCCCTCCTCTTGGGAGGATCAGAGTTGCCCCCCCATTTGTTTTAGCTAATAAGGTCCATTTGCTTTCTTTTAAAAAATAATTTATTTTTATTTTATGTGCATTGGTGTTTTGCATGCATGACTGTGTGAAGGTGTCCGACCCCTGGAACGGGATACAGACAGTTGTAAGCTGCCATGTAGGTGCTGGGAATTGAACCTGGGTCCTTTGAAGGACCAGCCAATGCTCTTAATAACTGAGCCATCTCTATAGAGTTTTTTTTTATATATCCTTAAATGAATGGCTATGTGTGACCAGCTTTGAAGTTGGGAATAACATATTTTTGCCCATACTTAAAGGATCCCTCTCACGAAGATTTCTTTGTTCCATAACACAAGAGTTAGCTTATGGGGACATTTGGAATATGCTTTGGCTGAGAGTAGTGTTATTGCTATAGGGCTAGATTTCTCCCCCCTCCCCTACTTCTACAGCACACTTCTCCCTCCTTTGACAGTACACCACTGGATTGATAATAAAGTAGGAAGCTTCTGGGGCTTGGCACTTTCAAAAGATTGCATATTTCTTACAGAGATATTACATGCATGCTGACTTTGAACTGACCTTCAAAACCATTTAATTTGGACTCTGTTCCACTGAGTATGTGCATATGTTTCATAAAATATTATGACAAAAATTTCTAGAGGTTTTATACTCTATTATATTATCGAGGTCTTACCCAGTGAACTTTGCCTTTCTTTGAATGTTATAATCTTTCCACTTAATACTTCTGAACAAAGCAAGCTGGCAGGGTATATTAACCTCTTAAAGTGCACAAGCCATATAAAGCTTGGCTTTGGCTAATAAGACTGTAGCAGCCCTACTGAAACACTCACTTTAATGGTCAGAAACACTAGAATATGACTCAAAGATGGAAGGGATCCAAACATAAGTTAAGGCTGTAGAAGGCCAATGGCATTTTCCACTTGGAATAAATTGGAAAAGAGACGGTTGAGATGTATAGCTTGGTAAATCTCCTGATGCAGCAGACGGCAGTCAGGATGTGGAACCTCGGTGACCTGGTCAAGGCATTGTAATCCAAAGTTAACAAAAGAATATTTCCTTAAAAGGTCTTAAAATCACTCCCTTCCCACTCTTCCCCTCTCCCTGTCTCTGCCTCCTTCTCTTCTTCCTCCCCCATCTATAGTTTTGCATATTTCCTGGTATTTTAGAACTTGGCATGTTGTCTAACAGAAGCATCATGGTTAGTTATTTCAAGTCTTTACCATATAGGGAGAGCTGTGCTGTGTTTGTATTTTTACTTGAGTTGTTTTTAATCAATAGACTTAGTTTTTAGAATAGTTTTTGACTTACAGATTGAGGAAATAGCACATCATACCTAGATTGATTCAATTATCAGTGTCTTATAGTATCAGCCTATCTGTGTGTGCATGTAAAAGTGATGTGCTTGTAATATGTGTTTGCATGCTTGTGGGCACGTGTATGTGTGTGTGTGTGTGTGTGTGTGTGTGTGTGTGCATTCATGTGTGTGGAGACCAGAGGTTGACATTGGGTGTATCCCTCCATTGCTATTCACTTTCATTTTTAACCAGGTCTGTTGATGAACCTGTAACTCCTCAAATCCACTCCTCTAGCTAGGCAGCTTCTCTAGGCATTCCCCTGTCACTGTCTGTCCCTGGGATTGTAGGTACACTCTCATGCCTATCTGACATTTACTCGAGTGTGGAGGATACAAACTCCAGACCTCACACTTGCTACAGAAGTACTTTAGCCTCTGAGCCACCTCTCTTCCCCTTAGCCACTGTCAATACCTTATGATTAATATGGTCTGTAGTTAACCTGAAAGTTCAGTGTAACATAATGAGTTGTTAGCTCTCTGTTATTATAACTTTACACAGAATTGTATCATTGCCTTTAAAACGCTGTTTCTCACCTATTCCTACCAACCCTAAAATGAGTATGTAGTAGTTCTTTTCATTTTTTTCTTGGACTGGAGACATGGTTCACTTGCTGTTCTTGCAGAAAACCTGAATTCAGTTCCTCCCAACACATGATGGTTCACAGTCATCTGTAACTCCAGTTCTGTGAGGATCCAGTGCCATCCTCTGGCATCCATAGGAGGCAGGCATGCACATGACATGACAAACACACACACTTGCAGGAAAAACACTCATACACAAAATATAAATGAATGAATCTGTAATTTTTTCCGTGTAGTTGGATTTTGTCCAATAATGTCACATAGATAGACTCGTGCAGGATGTGGCCATTTCACAATGGCTTCTTTTCCTTGGCATTTTTACTAGTCAGGGTTCTCTGGAGTAACAGAACTTATAGAACAAATCTCTCTATAAATCTAGAAAAGGAATTTCTTAGAATTATTACAGGCTATGGTACAACTAATCTAACAATGGCTGCCTATGAACAGAAGAAGGTCTAAAAATCCAGTAGTTGTTCAGTCCATGAGACTGGATGTCTCAGCAGATCTTCATTATACACCAGAATCCTGGAGAAATGGGCTCTAATGCCAGTGAAGGAGTGGACTTGTGAGCAAGGGTGAGAGCAAGCAGGTAAAGAGAGAGAGGGAGAGAGAGAGAGAGAGAGAGAGAGAGAGAGAGAGAGAGAGAGAGAGAGAGAGCATCTTTCTTCCATGTCCTGTATGTAGGCTGCTAGCAGCAGGTGTGGCCCCAATTAAAGGTGTATCTTCCCAGCTCAAAAGATTTATATTAAAGGTGCATCTTCCCACCTTAAATATCCAGATTAACAGTGGATCTTCCTGCTTCAAATGATTTAAGAAAAAAATCACCAAAGGTGTGCCCAGCCTTTTGGATTTTTAGTTAATTCCATGTGTACTCAAGTTGCCAACCAAGAATGGCTGTTATAGCATTATACATTTAATCTTACTCTATGTTTTTTCATGAAAAGAAGATAATCAAATATTACCAGTGAATAATATTTCTTTGTATTCATGAACCACAGTTGATTTTTCTATTTACCTGCTGAAGTTATTATGATTGCTTTGAAGTTTGGGTGGTTGTGAATAGAGCTATAAGATTTTGTGTGATGCTTCCAATTTAATTGAGCAAGATTCTGAGAAGGCTGTCCAGTTATTTTCCCCACATGTGATGGGTCTTACTTCTATTCCTCATGTCTTTCACTGAACAGAACACTCACAGTTTAATAAAATTAAACTCATCAGTATGTTTTTTCATGGATAATGCTTTTAGCATTGTATTAAAAAGTATTGTTAAACACAGGAACATCTATTTTGTACTATTTGAAATTTTATGTCTCATAACTAACACTTAGGATTATAATCCATTTTGAGTTAATGCTAAGAAGATTGTTGATGTCTTTGTTTAGATTCAGTATTTTGCAAGTGAGTGCCCAGTTTGGCCATCAAGCTGTTTCAAACACTAACAAACAAACAAAAACTATCATCCTCTTTAAAAAATTCATAACAATGCTATTGATAAGTGGGTCTGTATCAATTTGTTCACTTTCTAAAGCACATGCTTCATAAAGTACACAGGGCCCTCTGATCACCTTTACAACATCTCCAAACAATCATCTCAGCGAAGAGCTATGTCTTTCAGAATTTCACTCTCATGGTTGAACATTCTCTGTATTTGGTTTCTAAAACTGCTTTACAGTGAGTGCGCTCATGAATTTAACGTTAGAGGATAAAGTGTTCTAGATCTGATCAGTATTTAAAGCAAATTAATATTTTAGCTTCTTTCTTGCTCTCATTTTCTTTGTGTGTATGTGTGTGTATATGTGTGTTTATGTGTGTGTATGTGTTTGTGTGTGTGTGTTTATGTGTGTGTATGTGTGTATGCATGTATGTGTGTGTATGTGTTTGTGTATTGTATGTGTGTATGTGTGTATGTGTGTATATATGTGTATGTATGTTTGTGTGTGTGTATGTGTGTGCATGTTTGTGTGTGTGTTGCTTTTTTTTGTTTTGCTTGCTTCTATTGTTCTTAAGAATTTCATTCCCTATATTTTTATCATATTCTTTCTATCCTAACTCCTTCCAGATCACACCATCCATCACACCTCCCACCCAACTTCATTCTCTCTCTCTCTCTCTCTCTCTCTTTCTCTGTGTGTGTGTGTGTGTGTGTGTGTATCTGTCTGTCTGTCCTCTGTCTCTCTGTCTCTCTCTCTCTTTCTCTGAAAAAAATAAGCCACTAAAAACCATGGAGCTGGATTGATGTTGACTAACTGCCCTAAGAGTGGGGTGTGCCCTGGGATATGGTTAATATATTAGTGTCATTTCATAGAAGAAAACTGAATTTTCCTCTTCTAGCAGTTATTATTTTCAAATAACTCCTTGTCTATGGGTGGGACTTTGTGCCCACTTCCCCTCCTCCCTGCTGGGCTCTTGTCTGGCTTGAGCTTATGCAAGTCTTGTGCACACTGTCACAGTCTCTTTGAGTTGTATGTGTTCCAGCCCTGCTGTGTCTAGAAAACTGATTCCTTAAAAACATCTGCCACCTTTTGCTTTTACAATCTTTCTGCACTCTTCTGTGAGGTTCTGTGGGCCTTCATGGCAGAGGTGTGATAAACACATCACACTCAGTTGATCCCTCAAAGTCTCTCACTCTCTGCATACTGTTCTGTTGTGAGTCCCTGTGTTAATGCCCTCTACTGGAAGAAGAGGCTTCTCTGATGAAGGATGAGCAATGCATGATTTGTGGGTACAGTGGTGTGTTATCAGGAATTATTTTATTGCTATATTCATTTAGTAGAACAATACTAGTTTTTTCCAAAAGGTCTATGATTTGTCTAATCTCAGGTTTGGGGCTTCATTAACCTATAACCTATCAGGTAAAGGTTCCATCTCATGGAGGGAGCTTAAATCCAATTAAAAAAGTGATTGGTTACTTCCCTAATATATATGTGACTCTGGCACCAAGAGACATAGTTTCCAGGCAGTTTGTTATAAGATATTCTATATGAAATACACATAATTTAAAGTGTTAAAGCTAATATCCACATGTTTCACTTTTTTCTCTCTCATTATGTTTGTCCTTTGTATATAGGTAGGATACTGATTTTTGTGTGTTGATTTTGTATCTTGCTACTTTGCTGTAATGGTTTATTAGCTGTAGACATTTCCTGGTAGGGTCTTTTATGAGTAAAATTAAATCATCTGTAAATGCAGTATATCAGTTAAGGTTTCTATTACAGTAACAAACACTAAAACGAAGAAAACTTATAAGAGGAAGTGTTTAATTGGGCTTATAGTTCCAGAGGATCAGAGTCCATGATGGCAGAACAAAAGCATGGTGGCAGGGATATCTGAGAGCTCAGACCTTGGTCAGCAAGCAGGAGGCAGGAAAAGCACACTGGGAATATAGCAAGAGTCTTTTGAAATCTTAAAGCCTGCCCCCTACAACACACCTTCTCCAACAAGACCACACCTCCTAATGCTTCCCAAATATCTCCTCCTATTGGGGAATCAATAATTCAAACATATGAACCTCTGGGGCCATTCTCACTCAAACAATGCCATGAAGGTCCTTTAACTTCTGTCTTTCCTGTTTGTAATCCTGTGATCTTCAGTTGTCCTTGCTTGAGCTAACATTTCAAGCTCTACCATGCATGAGTGTGGAGAGAGTGGACATCTTGTCTTGTTTCTCATGGTCTTCCCCTTACCTGCTTAGCATGCTCACTGTTGTTGTACAGTGTTGGGCAGTAATGTTGGTGAGACATTATGGGTGTAGCTTCTGACATTACTAGAAGACACAGTCTCAGAAAACTTCTGGAACCTTGTACTTTTACAGTGTTTCCCTCCTCTCTTCCACAATGATCCCTGAGCCTTAGATGTGTGAGTGTTTTGTAGATGTATCCATTGGGACTGGGCTCCATAACTCTGCATTTTGATTGGTTGTGGTTTTCTGTAATTGTCTTAACCTTTTTTGAAAAGAAGAGTCCTTGATATGGGGTGAGAGCTATACTTATCTGTGGGTATAAGGACAAATATTTAAAATGTAGTTTATTACACTGGTTTAGTGAAGCAGTGGTTATAGGCTCTCCTCTAAAATCATGACTTCCTGAGCCCTGGGTAGGTAGCTAGGTTTTCGGTTCCAAACTTACTGATCAGGTTTTATTCCCATTAGAGAGCTGTTGGTTGCCACCAAGGTAATTCTGCCACTTCTGCACCCTTAGGGTTCTAGTGCCATTCTGGTCATTGCTGTAGTTCATAGGTGTCTGAGCTGGTAGGACTAGTCAGTGCTCCCCTCCTATCAGCCATTTTCTAATGCTTTTCCTTGGTTCAGTCAACTGTCAATATGCTTACCTAATGGACTTGGTTCTATTCACCAGTCTGCCTGTTACTTTGCCAATACCACATTGTCTTAACTATTAAAGCTTCCAAGCAATTCTTAAAGTCAGGTGATGTCAGAATTTCAGTTCTTCTTCAGTATCATATTGTCTAATTTTGATCCTTCTGTCTTCCCATGTGTACATTAGAATGTATTTGCTGATATCCTATAATTAAATTTATGGGATTATAACTATAATTGTGTTGAATGTATAAACCAAGTTGGAAAGCATTTTCATCTTAATAATGATTTCCTATCCATAGACACAAATAATTTTCCTTTTGCTTAGGTCAGCTAATAATAATAATAAGAGTAATGATAATAATAGTAAAAATAAAGTCTTTTATTTCACCTTATATAACACAGATCTCAGCTTATAACTGTAGTCCTTTCCTACTTGATAAGGGATTTCTTTTATTCAGGCCGGTATTTGTAAAAATTTCCTTAGTGGTTTGCCTTTATTTCTACTTCATGCCTGCAGGGTGGCTTTACCAAGTTCAGATTTCTGGACTTGAAACACGTCACTACAACGTTCTTTTCTTGATTTCACAATTTCTGGCAGGAAACTTAACATAATTCTTATCCTTTAAACCCATACATAAAATGTTCTCTCTTCGCCACTTCCCTACAGTTTTTTAAAAACCTGTCTAAAGATCTTTGATTTTGAACATAATTAAGGCTACTTGTTGATTTGGGATATTTATACAGCTTCCTGTTGTCTGAATTTCTGTATTTGAGTACCAGTATCTGTCATTAATTTTGGATAATTTCCATTCACTGTAACTTCAAATTCTTCTGGGGCTGGTGACATAGCTCATCAGGTAAAAGCTCACTGCTCAAGCCTGATACCCTGTGTTATGTCCCTGGAACCCATGGAGAAGGAGAAAGTAACTCCTGAAAGCTGTTCTCTGATTTCCACATGTGTGCCATGGCATGAATATGCCTAGACACACACATACACGCACACACACACACACACACACACACGAACACACACATATACACATATCAGCTACTACTACTAATTATTATCTGTTTATTAATAAATTAAATAATTTTTTCTGTTCCCTGTCTCTCACTAATTATATTGATATGCTCACTAGGCATAGATTACACCTTCCTTTTGCCCCACAAATTGGAGGTTTTCGATTTCATTTTTTAAATACTTTTTTGGGGGAAAGAGAGCTACTGTTTAAATGTACCAAGATCATTCTCTTCTGCATTGTCTTGCCTACTGATGAGCTTATCAATGGTATACTTTGTGTTACTGGGATTTTTATTTTTAGGATTCCCTTTTTTGTTTTTTTGTTTTTCAAGACAGGGTTTCTCTGTGTAGCTTTGCGCCTTTCCTGGAGCTCACTTGGTAGCCCAGGCTGGCCTCGAACTCACAGAGATCCGCCTGGCTCTGCCTCCCGAGTGCTGGGATTAAAGGCGTGCGCCACCAACGCCCAGCAGGATTCCCTTTTTTAATGTATTATGTTTTATTTGTTTGTGTCTCTCGATGGCTATGTATGTGCAAGCATGTATGCACATGTGCAAGCATGTGTGCAGATCAGAGGACAACTTGTAGGAGTTGATTATCTCTTTCTACCATGTGGGTCTTGGAAATCAAACTCTAGTCTTTAGACTTAACTTTGAGCACCTACACCTGCTGGGCCATCTGACTGTCCATGGTTACCTTTTCATTCCTTCTTTGAGTTTTCCATGTTTCTGGGTAAATGAACCTTCTGCGCTTCATTAGAGCTCCTAATACATTACTTGTAATTGTTTGTTCACTGTCCCATGGTTCCAAAGTATGTGCCTCTGAGTCTAAGAGTGTCTGTGTTGACTCTTCAAGCTGTGTCTGTCTTGTTCTTTGGCTTCTGGGTTCCAAAGTGTGCTGCCTCTGAGTCTAAGAGTGTCTGTGTTGACTCTTCAAGCTGTGTCTGTCTTGTTCTTTGGCTTCTGTAATTTTGTTGAAAGCAGAAATGATAGAGTGAAAAATAAAATTCTATATTTATGCTTTTGGTGTAGATGTGTATGTGCATTTAGCTGGAGCTGACCTCTTTTAAAAACAATTTACTAAAACTGTATTTGCCAGAGAATTCAGTGTTCTCTGGTTTTTATGTTATCCACCTCCAAATTTCCCTATTATCTTGGGATTCCACTAAATGTTTCTTTTTCTTTCTTCTTCCTTTTTTTTATTAAGAAATTTTCTATTCATTTTACATACCAACCACAGATTCCCCTGGCCTCCCTCCTCCCTCCCCCCAGCCTTACCCCCGCCAACCCACCCCCCATTCCCACCTCCTCCAAGGCAAGGTCTCCCATGGGGAGTCAGCAGAGCCTGGTACATTCAGTTGAGGCAGGTCCAAGCCCCTCCTCCCTGCACCAAGGCTGTGCAAAGTGTCTCACCATAGGCACTAGGCTCCAAAAAGCCATCTCATGCACTAGGGACAGGTCCCGATCCCACTGCCTGGGGGCCCCCTAAACAGATCTAGCTAAACAACTATCTCGCTTATCCAGAGGGATTAGTCCAGTACCATGGGGGCTCCTCAGCTATTGAGTTCATGCGTTTCCACTAGTTTGGCTAGTTGTCTCTGTACTTTTACCAATCATGGTCTTGATGGGAGAGCAAGGAAAGAGATACCATGATAAATAGTATCATGGGAATAGGGAGAAACAGAGTGCTAGGGAAGTTCCCAGGAATTCACAAGGATGACCCCACCATAGACTACTACTGGCAGTGGTCGAGAGGGTGCCTGAACACCAGTGGTCAGATGGGTGAATACCCTAACTGTCATCATAGAGCCCTCATCCAGTGACAGATGGAAGCAAATGCAGATCTCTGTGGCCGGATGCCAGACTGAGCTACAGGAGTCCAATTGATGAGAGAGAGGAGGGATTCTATGAGCAAGGGACATCGAGACCATGATGGGAAAAAGTACATGTTTCTAGCCTTTGTCTCCCAGCTCCCTCGGTTCTAACCGAGTCTTCCTGTGCTGGAGTCCTGATGAAAGTGTCAGGTGCAGATGTTTTCATTCTGTGCCCCATTTAGGTGTCACTCACTCTTCCCTGACTGGTGGAATCAACAGTACATTCATTGTTGCCACACCAAAAAGGAAATGTGGCCACATAAAAGGGTTGGAACAGAGGATAACGCATTTGGGAATTAGAAGGACTGAATTTTCTTGTAATAATCAATTCATGACCTTCTGATCAGGTCAGAAAACTGAAATCAATTTTTTACTATTCAATAATCAGAAATCTCAGGTACTTTGAAAATAAGATTTAATTAATACAAGTCAACTGCATTTACTATTTGATTAATTATTAAGGTATAAGATACTACAATATTTTAATCAGTTTTGAGTAGTAAGATTACCTGTGATAAATGAAGAATATAAATTTATAATCTATGAATTTTCACTTTAGAATCATAGAAATCATTATAGAAAATAATGTTACTGAGAGTATTTAACCCAAAAATTAAGTATGATTGTATTAGACTCAGTGACTAAATTAAAATTCATAGTTCAATAAATGAGAAGCTGGTCTTACTAATTACATATGTAATTAGTACAGTAGGTAATTAGAGTTTAATATCAGCATCAATTGTGAACTGTGGAATAATTCATCAGTCTTGTAAGAATGTTGAACGTCTAAGTCAGCTTACTTCTTTGAAGGGGAAATGAATGGAAAAAAGCCAATATAGACTAGAGAGACAAGATATGGAAATATCATGGCTTGGCTCTGGGTGGACGTGGCTGAGAGCTCCGCTGAGCTTAGTGCTGGGTAGCGTCTCTACCCCTCATAGCGTCAGTTTTTCTCAGTCATCCATTATGGCAGGGCTATTATACGCACTGGAAGTCCTGTGCGTGGTGCCTGACGCCTGACGTATGGCGTTCTCAGTACACATGCTGCCAATATAAGTTACTGAGAATAACGATGCAATATTAGTGAGAGGAATTATTAATACTAGGACAGAGATTAAAGGAGTTTGGATGGCATTTCTTTTCTTAACCTTGTCACTAAATCGTGTGAACACTGAAGTGTTTTAAATTTCAGAATTTTCATGTAAATAAAAATAGACCAATGATATTATATAAGGAAATGTATTATTTTCTTTCATGAAGATTATGAGAAGAAAGTGTTAATTGAACAATTCATAGGTGAAAGATAAATGATTGCTGTTGCATAATCTTATCTCATATTCAGTATAATATTCACTCTTGCAAAGTGTAATGAAACACTTTCATCCCCCATAAAATGCACAATTAAAAGCAGGCAGGACACATTAGATAAGATTGGAATGAGAAATTGGCAAAAAATAATAATTAAGACTTTTAAAGTGTTTAGCCATCTGTTGTAAAGACAGGAGAATGGTTGTAAAATTCACAATTATAGAACTTGAAATCCTCAGGAAATATTCCATATAAGTATATGCACTTATTTTTCTTTAGACATAGCTAGTTAATATATCAAAAGATGAAATTAAACAAATGATGAAATATTTATGATGCTATTATCTTCACATTTTTATCTCGCTCTCTGGTTCCTTTGAGATGAAAGTATCCCTCCCTTATGGCAGAAAATCTGGCATGATAATATTGCCTATGTGTACACGTGGCTTCTTCCTTCTCAGTGTTTTAGCATAACAGCAGCTTATTAAGGCATATAGGATTCTCCCTCACGGGTCCCTGTCTTTCTGCAGCTCCCCCAGCTTCTCCTGTTTCAGGCTGGTTGGTCCTTAGTTATTTGTCTTCACTTTTTACTCATTCTTCCATAACTCTCATGCTCCTTGTATCTGTAGTCTCAGGCCATTACCATTTCTTTTAGTAAACGTTAGTAGTTATCTGTCAATTCTAAGATATCAGATTGCCTTTATCTTTTTCTTTCCAATTTGATGTCTTTAGAAATGTCCTTGAGTGTGCTTGTTACACCCTCATTCCATGACAAGCCCTTTGTGCTGGGCACACTCCTGAGGATGAAGGAAGGAGTTTTGCAGCAGAAGGCTTGCCATTGAGGAGCATCTGTTCTTGATGGTGAGATGCATGCAGGAGAATCCTGACAGGCTGATTGAAGGCTGAGTTAGCTGCATATGAACCACCCTCCTTACTGAGATAGTCCTTCATATTCCCAGGTTACCAGCATTTTGGGATGAAAGCAACAGTCTAAACCACTTGAAAACCTAGTTAAGGGAAGACACAAGATGCTTGCATTTTTCAATATAACATTTATGTCACTTTATTCCTAATACTTTGGTTTTATTGTGTATATGTTAAAGTTTCTCACATACTAGTAATAGTCATGGAGAATTTTTTGGAAAGCTGAAGCTGTGTCTATATGGTTACTTAAGAAAAGTACAGATCCACACTGCCCAGCAAAATTTTTAATGGGTCACAGAAAAGTTCTGCATGCCCAATTCAGTAGCTAAAAGCTAAGTGCAGCCACTGGGCACTTGACACTGGAAATGTCAATTCCATTATGTGGAACTGAATCTTTTTCTACTTTAAGGTAATTTAAATAGCCACTTGTGGCTAGTACCTGTCCTTTAATACAGCACAAGAACTGGCCGAGGCAAGGATAGCTGTGGCATAGCATCACTTCAGACACTCGAGTCACTAAGCATCACAGTAGACTTTGTCCACTAGATTGACATCTGTGTATTAGGTCACCCCATAAATAATCTCTGAACAGACTTTTTCAGGACTCTCTAATATTTAAAGAGCAAAAAGCAAATAAAAAGTAGTTCGGTTCAAATGGGAGTCTAGTCATTTTATTGAATCTTCCTTGTGTTCAGGTACTCACATGATGTTATGAATCCATTGTATTCAAGTGTTATTAGACATATGTGGGGACTGTTCTGAGTCCTACTGGGTTTCTTGCGTAACATTGCTGTCTAAATAGTGACAAGGAGACCCAAAGCCCCAGGCTTACCTCTTCACACCTTAAGTAGACAAAAGCAAATAATTACTTCTCTTAGCGTTTCTGGAAAATTCCCAGCACACTTGAATATCTTGGCTCATGTGCAACCTAAAAATAGTCACTTTTATGATAGATTTGATTATATCAGGAGTAGAGGGAGGCATAACTGGCCATTCATTCCAGATGTCTGGGTAGAGTTTGCATAGTTCTCGAATATAACCTTCACTGAGTGAAAGGCTGGCCAGCATTCTTCCTTCTAATGGGTAGTTATGGGCCTGGTAACTCCACTCTGGGCTTCTCCGCAGTGGGTTTCTTCAGATCTCCATTGACTGCTCATTCTTCAAATATAGAAGCTCTAGGTATTATGACTTACAGAAGCACTCTGTGCTGCTTCCTCCATCCCTGCTCCCAGCATGAGTGTTGCAGCCTTGCAGTTCAGCACCCTGGGTTTCACTTGCCCCCCAGGATATTCCCAAACACATACTATCCCTCCTAACATATCCCTTCTCCAGTGGCCAGATTTTGTTTTATTTTTGTGCTCTCAACAATGGAGATAACATTATTTTTATGTAATGCAGCTGTGTTATTCCAAAAACACTTTTCCATGACCAACTAATGCATGACATAAATATGCACAACCCTCTAATTGGTGCAAAACATAGATTTTATTTACTTTTTAAATGTTAAGAATATAACTGAATCATATTAAGTTTTTCATTTCGCCATTGTATATGGCTTGTGAAACAAACACCATATTCCCCTGTGAAAGGCTCTATGACTTTCATGATGTAAACTGTGGTTAGGTAATAAAGAACAAGTAGCCTGTCCAGTGGAACATCGAGCACAGTGATTATGATGGTGTTTTTACCTTCAAGAACTGTGTTTCTCCACAGCATGAAATAGCAAGAAAGTGAAAACTTGTTTTAATGTGATATTCAGTCACATAAAAAAGCCAAGTTTAAGGAGGATAATATAATAGGTTAATGGACAGATACATGTATGTGATAGGAGGAGACAACACTTCTCTCTTTGTACGAAACAGTGCACCTGCCCATAGCCTGATGACCAGACAATAACCCCCGCAGATCTCATTGTTCTTGCTAGCTTATAGTCACTGGGACAGTGCTGGGATGCAGTGTCTCCTTTCAGTCTCGTCTTTATTTACTAGAGCAGCAGGTGCAACAGACTTGAAGACAGCAAGTGTCACTTTGAATCCCAGCCTCTCATTTTTTGGGACTTTGTAAAAAAATATCGGCTACTTAGTATCACTGGGAAGGGGAGGTTTACTACAATTAAAGTGCCACATTGTGTCCGTTATCACAAAAGCAGAAAGCCAAAGCCCTTTAACTTGTACCATTTACAAACTAAATTCAGTGCAATCATACATAATGTTCAAAATATTTTAAAATAGCATGGGAGTTTGATCTAATCATTGAAAAGCCAATGAAACAGATACTTTCTATGCAAAGGACTTCATTCAAAGCCACAAAGTGATATATTCTTTCTACATCTAAATATTTAACTTTTTTCAAATAAACTATTCTAAAAATAAAACAATTTTACTTAAAGCTAGATTATCCAATTTGTTTGCCATACATGAACATACAAACTAATTTCTGGATCTGTGACATAATAGGAAGCACAACAGAAATAAAGTAGTGCCAAATTATGTTCGAATTTTCTATCTACACAAAGGCTATTTCAAAATCGGTTAGACTTCTTCAGGGGAACTGATAGACTTGTGAATGTATAAATAGTAAACATATTTTATGTTTCAAGATTCCATAGAGAAGTTTCCTAAAATGTATTGTGATTCATCTACAACATAGCCTTAAAAATATGAAGAGTAATTATCCAGCTTTTACTGAAGCTTTTAAACATTGATATCATGTTTTCATTAAAGTTACCTATACATGCATGGAAAATGACTTCTCCTAGGATTTATTGCTAGAATAATATTCACTTTCTTAAAGAAATGGTATGCCTACTTATCACAATACACACATTGATTTTATAAACTGCCTAGAAGATTATGAGGAGAAAAAGAGATAGAGATAAGGGATGGTACATGTAACTAGGCCAACTAGCAGGGATCCAAATTAGGAAAGAAGATATCTATCTATCTATCTATCTATCTATCTATCTATCTATCTATCTATTTATCTCAGAATTTAAAAGACAAAGTTCAGGAAGTTTGTATACATAGTGAGCTTATGAGTTTGCAAATTTCCCATGTTACAGGTTGAGACTTTATGCTGGTTCAATCTTATTTTAGAAATTATATTGGAGTGCATAGTCTGAGGTATTGTATATGTTTTACATATAGTCAGAGAGGAAATGGAGGTGAGAATGAATAGCACTTAGAAGCTGTCTTAGTGTTTCCTACTGCTCTGAGGAGACACCATGACCATGGCAACTCCTATAAAGGAAACCTTTAGTTGTGGTGGCTAGCTTACAGTTTAGAGGTTCAGTCCACCATGGCAGGGAGCATGGCAGCATGTAGGCAGGTGTGGTGCTGCAGCTGAGAGTCCTACACCTTGACTCAGAGGCAACAGGAAGTTGACTGACTGTCACACTGACTGAAGCTTGAGAAAAAGACCTCAAAGCCTGCCCCCACAGTGACACACTTCCAACAGAAGGTGTGGCCTAGATTAAAGGTCTGCCCTCCAGCCTCAAGGTCTGGATTAAAGGCATGTGTCATCCAGCCTTCTCCAACAAGACCACACTTCCTAATAATGCCACTCTTTATGAGCTTCTGGAGGCCAAATGCTTTCAAACTACCACAGAGGCTCAGGGGCTATCCGTACTCCTAGTGACCGTGAGTTGGTTTCTCCTTCCTCACATAATGGAGGTTGCCAGGGACTGAAAGCACCATTTGATCTGCCCTTGTTTTGTTTCTCTTCCTGGAGTTTCATTACTGAGTGATCTTCTAACCCAAGCAGTTGGCCATTCAGTTATTTTCTGAATACGAGAGGAGACCACGGAAAGGAAAGCCAACTCTTCATTCAGCACGTGGTCTCCACCAGAAGCTGTGGCTATGTTGAGAACGTAGAAAAGAGATAGTCTTTAGTTCCCAGTTGCTCAGAGTCTGATTCCAAGATACTCTACTTACCCATTCCCCTAATCACTATGAGCATCTTCGCAGCCATCTGGTTGGCATACTTCTTTAGCAAAACTTCCAAACACTCTCATAAAGGCTGTAAGTTTGTCTTCTTGCTTTTGGTATCAAACCTGGAGGTTGTTGTACCATTGCCTGCATGAGTGCATTCAGAGTAATGTTTATTCAGCATTATTCCAAGAAGTTCCTTTGCTAGTTGATGATGTTTTCAAATTTATACCCAGCTCAGTATTCTAAAAGGACTCCCAACACTCCCAGCATCTCCAAATCATTAGGTTTTGGTTTGTGTGTTTATTTGATTGTGTGTTTCCAGCATTCTCAGGCTTCTTTTAGTTTGTCTCTTAGGCTCTGACTTCATTGACCATCTCTGTCTGTCTTACAGGCTCTACTTCCTCCTGCTCTCTCTGTTTTCACTAATGCATCTCACAGCAGAAACCTGTGAAACATGGGGTGCCTGGAGTTCAGCCCTGTTTTCTGACAGTTCTTTAATCTTTCTGATAGTCTTTATTTCATAATGTATACAATGTGTTTTGATCATATCCACCCCATGTTCCTCCTGCAACTCCTCCTGACCCCCAACATATCCCCTCCTAACTACACGTCATTTTTCAGTCCTTAAACCAACCAAATCCAGTTAGTGCCTCCCATGCTCATGAGTGTAGGACTATCCACTGGAGTGTGGACAACTAACCAGAAGCCACACTGGAAACAACAACAAAAGCTGAATAACTCCCCCTCCTCTTCACATCAACTGCCGGTTTCTCTGTGGCTGTGTGGGGCTCATGTGCCCCTCCCTCATCCATGCTGGAATGTTGATTGGCTTTATCTTGTGCAGATCTTAAGCAGGTAACCACACTGCTGTGGGCTCAGGAGGTTCCATAAGACACTGATTGACAGTAGTAGGCCCCAATCTCTGGCTCTTACAAGCCCTGGGGTGTTCACGGAGCTTTCTTCACCATCTGCTTCTAGTTCGGTTCTTTTCCTTCCAATTTCTGCCTCTGATGGTGATTAGCCTAGCCTTTATACCTAAAAATGAAGACTGATCGAAATGGCCTCAATTTCTTTCCTTTTAAGTCATAATCTGAGATCTCTATCCACAACTTTAGATACCACTGACTTAATTGTTTTTCTGTGTTGTGGTTGAACTCAGGGTCTTATGCTTGTTAATCAGTATTCGTCACTAAGCTGTTGTGACATTTTTAAAATCTTACACCTGTTGTGGACCTGGGTTGATCCTTCTGAGATGCTCTGCAGACATGTAGTCTTAACAGTTTTGAAGCAGACTGTCCCATCTTGGCCCCCAACGCTTCATCATCTTGGTTTTATTCTTTTACTGCTCCTCCTTAAACCATGCAAGCTTCATCACTGGCCTTGCCTTGGTCCCATCTCCTCCCTCTCCTTGTCCAGGTTGATAGTTTTTCTGTCACCTGATTTTTTTCCTTTTAGAACTGACCACCTTTCTCAGTTTTCATTTTTACTTCCATAACCACAGGATGAATTTGCATAGAACAAATGCTCCATAAACATTTGTAGGTACATCATTCTTCTGTTGTCTGATATCTACTACTCAAGAAGAAATAGTGAACCTAATTAAAGCCAACAAAATGAAGTCTCAGTAACAGTGACATTCCCTTTTTTCTACCCCTCGGGAAAGCACAGTATTTAAACCACCTGAGAGGGAAGAACTGTTAGAAAAACAACCTTGTTCTTTGAGCCCCTGAAGTACATAAACTCGGCAAAAGTCTGCTCAAACCACATCTCTAACTAAAAGCTTTTGCTGCCAAATGACACGTTCCAGTTAAAGCCGCGTTAGTATTATGGAGTGCTTGGTGGGTGAGGGTGCAGGCTTCCACTTTGCTGCAGAGTTTCTCATGGGAAACTCCTGTGAAGAAGCGTGACGCCTCCCTGTTGGCTTTCACTTCAGAAAGGGAAACTGTGCTAAGATTCTGAATGATTCTCTTCTTAAGCAAAAGAGATATCAGTTCAGTGGTTTTCCTCAGTGTCTTATTGAGTTATGTGGGGCACGATTATGCCTATTAAATTGATTTACCAGATGGAAGGTTGTATTTTATATTTAGCTGATTAAATTGTAAGAGACTGGAATTATGTCACATACCATAAAGATCTTATATAAGAACAAAAACAATTTTAATTAACTACATTTTTAGACTAATTAGAAATTTAAGCTGATTCTCTCTCCTTTTTTATTTACATTGAACCAGAAAGGGAAATTGCTCTTAAAAGTAGGCATCATGACAGAGTATGTGGCTTGTGTATTTATTGCCTTATTTTTAAGTAAAAAGGTAGGATAGTAAGAGAATGATTAATGACATACCCAATGCTTAGCAAGTGGATAACAATTTACTTAAAATTACTACTTATCATTTTATAATATTTGACTTAATATAATAATTTAATGTTGCAGATGGAATCTCTAAGAGGAAAACATAAAAATATTCCTACTCAAGTTTTGGAAATTGTTTGCTTATCGTGCTTATTTAATTATTTAAAAAGTATTAGTATTTTAAAGTTAAAATAAATTATTCTTAATTTATATCCTATAGAACTCCCACAGAATGATTAAAAAGAAAAAAATACACTTTTTTCCTTTTTGTATTATTTTGTGGATAAGCAAACATACTAGTAAAACATTTTCTCTTTGTAGAAAGTCAAATATTATAAAATGATAAGTAGTAATTTTAAGTAAATTGTTATCTTTTTGCTAAGCATTGGGTATGTCATTAATAATTCTCTTACTATCCTACCTTTTTACTTAAAAATGAGACAATAAATACACAGCACAGTAAAACCAGGCCCACTGAGAGCTGGTATCTCCAGGCACCAGACTTCTAAAGCAGTGCCTGGCTTGGAATGCTGGACTTAGCGTGATTGGCTCCTAGTGGCTTCCGTACCACAGTTACTGTAAACTTAAATGGTAACAAAACACATTTATTATCTAACAGTTCTAGATGTCAGAATGAGTGTCCCAGGGCTAGCATCATGTCACCAGGACTCTGCACCTGTGTGGAGTCTCCAGTGGACATGTTTTACCTTATTTTCCAGCTTCTGAATAGTTTCTGCCTGTAGTTTCTGATGTAGACTGCACCCTCAAAGACAACAGTGACTAGTCTTACTTTTTCTCAAGCCATGTCATCTGACGTGCACTGGTTCTCTGTAAGTTGTAGAGAAAAACTGTGTGATAACTGCGGGTCCACTTTAAGCCAAGAGAATCTCCTAGCAAACTTAAATTCATCTTTACCTTTAATTCACCCTTTACTGTGTAGTATAGCATTCAGGCAGCTATCTGCACCCTGGGTTTCCTCAGATTTATCCATCTGCTTCCCTACTGATGTGTAGACTATCTTCCTTATTGTTATTCCTTAAATAACACAGTATAACACATATCATCATACCATTTACATCTTGTAGGCCATTATGAGTAATTTAAGTTGTAGGCAAATACATGAACATCTACCTGTGTCAGATTTTTAAGTGAAAAGCAGAGTAAATGGGAGTGTGTTAAAGAATATCTACAGGACATCTAATATGTTATATAAACACAATCACATGCATAATTTGATTCTCATTTTCATAATTTTTTTACATACAAACACAAAAGAAATATGTTATCAGAGTATGTTAATTGGTCCATTTTTAAACATCCAAAATACATATGATTTACACAACCAGAAGACTGCAATAAATATTATAAAATGAACACTTCAGAAGACTCATCATAAATTGTTAGTAAGGTTTACCAACAGATTTTGAAAAGGAATAATTCTCTGTTAAAAAGCAGACATTGTTAGTATATTTGCAATAAGAGAACAGAAAGACATGTACTACAGAATTTCTCAAAGAGGAATTGTATAGGAAATGGCATTCACATATTACCACAAACGTGGCTAGTTATTGGAAGTCAGACTTCCCCCAAATGATTTTAAAGAAATTTACATATGAATTTCATATTTTAAACGGTTATAATTAGAAATAATATCATAATGCAGAAACTCTGACTCATAACATTAAAGATTCATATTATCCAAGCCAAGAGAGTTACAATTGAAATTCTCTTCCTGCATAATACTGAATACCACTTTCAAAGTTTCATATTGCTTGCCTAATTATGGACTTTTTTTTATTTTTCAAGACAGGGTTTCTCTGTGTAGCCCTGGCCCTTCTGGAACTCACTCTGTAGACCAAACTGGCCTGAACTCACAGAGATCCACCTGCCTCTGCCTCTGGAGTATTGGGATTAAAGGCCTCCTGAGTGTTGGGTTTAAAGGTGTGCACCACCACCACACGGCGGAACTTTTAACTACAGTACCTTGCACCTTTTTTTTTTTTCCAGTCAGGGTCCAGTCTGTAGCCTTAGGCTGTTCTTTAGCTCTTTGTCCTCCTTCCTGTGTCTCCCAAGCACTGGGATTACAAGACTGTCCCCACGCCTGCTGATCTAATGTCTTTTGATTAACTGGGTTGGAGAAGACTCCAGGCCTCTCCAGTGTCTTTCATAGCAGTGGTCTACACTGATGAGACATGTAGGACCTGAGCATAAGTGAGAAGAATAACTTGGCAGGAACTACCCCAGGACACATAATCTCCACAGAGGACACAGAGTGAGCGCATGACAGAGTGTCCACTGTCAAGGGACAGAGTGCTAGAAACACGAGTGACTAAGGCAGCCTACAGGTCGGGAACATCAAGAACAATCCAGAAGGGGGAGAGGTGATGCTCCCAAGCTGACAGGTGCCCAGGGTATCAGCAAGAAGGCATCGTGCCACAGAAATGATCTGAAGTTGGCACTGGAGGTTTGGCCTTCACCTGTGATCAGAAAGCTCAACGTTCATGGCAAAGACTCATTATCATAAGAAATATTTGGTAACCTAGTACTTATGCTTGGCTAATAATCACCCTAATGAATATTTTGAAAGAAACTTTATTTAAGATATTCACATAAGTAATATTTTTTAACTCAATGGCCCCTTTTTTCTTGTGATCATTCCTAATGGAGATATTCTGCATTCTATGAAGTGTGTGTGTGATATTGAATATTTATGTCAAGATTATTAATGTAAAGAACATTCATAACCTAGAATTAAATGTTATTTGAGGACTGGAGAGATGGCTCACCAGATAAGAATGCTGTCTGCTCTTACAGAAAACTTAGTCCCAGCATCCACATGGTGGTTCACAATCATCTGAAACTCTGGTTCTCAGGGTCTTGGTTCCTTCTTCTGACCTCTATAGGCCAGTCGTTCATGGTAGTGCCCAGATAAGTATGCAGGTGAAACACCTATACATACAAAATAAAATAATATTTTAATTCCTTAAATGTCCACTACGATAAAATGCACATAGTAGTTAATAATTCTCAGTGGATAGTTATATATTTCAGAAAGAAATAATAAGTAGGATTTATACTTTGTAAAAAAGGCAAAGAAAATATGTGATCAGTTACTAATTAAAGTATTTTAAATAATAATAAAAGCCCAGAAATGGATTATTGCTTTTACTGTTTTTTATTTAACTTTTTTATTTACTTTACATCCTGACTGCATTTTAATAGATAGTGTTGCATTAAGCTCAGGAGTCTACCAGTTGTAGGTATGCATCTCTCTTCTTATGTTTTTATTATATTGGTTGTGCTTTATTTCAGTATAATTTCCTTACTCTTACATAGGCCACATGAGACATTCAGAGAGAACCACTTCTCAATCTTTTGCCCAGATGTGTGATGAACAATATTGTTACTTCTCTTTCATAGATGATTAAATAATTTGCTGAAATTAATCTACTCTCTCATGATTAGAATTAATACATGAAAGAGTTAGCATTGGAGTTTGTTTCTGGTCTGTTTGTGTCAGAGGCCTGCACATGGCCCCAGAAGGTTTCCTGGGGGCTTGTATATATATATATATATATATATGTACTCTGGCAAATCATGATTTTCCCTGGGTCATCCTTAACTACCCTGTCACACATGCCAGTTTCCTAGTGTTGCCAAGCCTGAGCCTGGTAGCCGTGCCTGGGATTTCTGACTTGTTAGCCTATGCTTCTAGGACTGAACTTTATTACTAATTTCCTCATTTTTATTTTTATACATAACCTTCCTAGGTATATTCTGCACCATTGAGATGAGTAGGAGAATAAAGATTTAAAATGCCTTTCATTCATGAAACATTATTCAGATGTGTGTGCTGACTCTTGTTCTTTTTACTTTGAAATGACATTTAAAAAAGGTCCTAGGGCCCATTCTGCTAATGTTCTTTTGTTTTCAGCCCCAGGACCTTGCACATCATTTTTGATGTAAGGTTTTTGTCTTAGCAGGCAGACACGTTCAGATGGTCCATACACTAAAAATTAGGTCATCTGTTTTTTTCATTGAGATATAGAGGATACATGTGGAGTAAAGAAGGAAAGGTGATTAGTGCAACTAGCCAGGAAGCAGATTCATACAGAAGTAGATATTCTGTAAAATTAGTCATCTCTGACCTCTGAGGATTAGCAAGTGAGTAACATGGCAATCTTCGCCCCTAGGGAGCGCAGAGCATTGAAAGTGAAAGTAACTCTAGGGAAAGTAGCAGCTGGTCGTTAATCCCCTTCTCTAGGTGTTTGTATCAGTTTTGAACAGTGTGTAGAGTTCTGCAAAGACTCGCCTGAGAGCTGCCTGACCTTATATTCTCATGCTCACCACTGAGATACTCT
>CABHPH010161324.1:0-40270 GCA_902168325.1 Peromyscus nudipes
GGCCACTTTAAAAAAACAGAACAGAACAAAACTCTTCAAAAGAACATACTTAAACTGGAAAGTGTACTGGACAGCAATATCCTTTTCTATCTTTGATATCTAGCAGGGAGACAAAGTCCAGAAACTTGAGATTCACCTGCCTCATCTTCCAAATACTGGGATTATAGGCATGTACCTCCATGCCTGGCTTCCATCTTTGATTTCATAATGAATTCCTGGAATCACAAACTTGAATTAGCAATATGAAATAAATTTCAGAAACATCCTAACATGCATTGTTAGACCAAAATACAATGGCCTAAACAGAGCCATGACCAGGTTCGCTGCTTTCAGACCATTGATCTTCTTTCTTCCCTTCTGAGAGAAACATGTACATTAGCACTTGGATAACATCATCTCACTTGCCTATCAACTCAATGTCAAGAAGGTCAATTCCTTTGCTCATGAACATCTACACACACACACACCACACACACACACACACACACACACACACACACACACCAACCACCAGCAAGAGACCATGGTTACCATCCAAGGAAGGGTGCTATGAGCAGGCACTTAATTGCAACTGAGTATTTATTTCATGTATGTTAAGCAGCAAGTTCAATCACTGAAAGATAGGAAAAACAGAGCTAACATTATTTGACAGCCTTAAAAAATGGCATTTTCCCATATACTTCTCAGAATATTAATTGGTACTCAATGTTTGGTTTAGAAATAGGACACTGGGGAAACACAGGGAACCATACAACTTGACTTTGCATATATGGATCAGCTGTTTTCCTGTCGCTTTAACATTCCAGATGTCTCCCTGACCTTTATTTAGGGATCTAATCTATGCCTGCAGTTGTTTACATATCTGAAGTCATTAAACTCCCTCGATACGCTCCTGTCCCCACCAGCAATATAACTAAAGAGTCTGACCCTGGTTAATAAGCAGGAAGAGAAAACACTTCCCCCGGGTTATTGCCCTTCAGTATAAACCAGAATGGAAAAGTCTCACATGCTACCACGGAAGCTGGCATCACATGCCCGCTTCCCCTTTTCTCGGCGTTAGGTTGTATTACTATTCCTAACTTACCAAATGAGGGAACAGATACGCAAGGATTCAACATCCTCGGCGCCATAGGAGATAACCCTGTGGATCAAGCCCAGTTCCCTGACTACAAAGCCCCGTTCCACCCATTGTTCCCATCCATCTCCCTGACAGGGCTGCCATGGTAAAGCAGAAGAATCCGGGGAGTCAACTGTGAACACTCCCTAGAGGAAATCTGGTGCTGAAATTCCGGTGTCAACAAGTCCAAATGATCCAACTAAATCCTGCGTGGTGGCCTATCAGGAGGTTCCCTTAGCTCCGTGTTCAAGAATCACAATACATTAGCAGTGTAGAGCAGCCAAAAAATGTATACAATCCAATTTCTTGATATTGCTGGAAGACTGGGGCCCACACAAGATACAAAGATATTTAGTTGGTGCACAAATCCAGTCCAGAACCCAAATGTCTAGACCTGAGCCACTGTAGATCTCGCTGTGCGTCCTTGGGTACTTTGCCTCCAGAAGCCCCAACACACCCAGCATGCTGCTGCTGTTGTAACCAGCTTAAATGATTCCTGGTAGCTTTCTAATCATACACATCATACACATTCCATCAGTCCAAAGTTGTCCTAAAAGATGATCCAAATGCTCACTATAGATAGACAATGGCTAAGAACTAAAGATAGAAAACAAAGGGATCATGTCTGCAAACAAAACCGCCACCACAAAAACAACACAGTGGACTCGGAGAGGTTTTCGGGACTGTGGAGCTTTAAGTACAGTGGTGGTCTGGCAGCTCATGAATTCATTTTCCTTACTGTGTTGTCAGAGCAATACTGGATTACTCATGCAAAGCCTTCACTCACAATTGCTCAAATAGATTCTGGTCAGCAACTTGGAAGCTAGACCAGGAAGGGACATGGAGTATCTAGACATGTGAGTTTTAATTCTTCTTTGGGGTTTCCCCTAAATGCCTATCTTTTTTTAGCCATCAATTGGTCCACCGGGGCCTGGTTGTCAGGAGCTGCCAACATGCCACATCCTATTTCCTGAAGGAACCAGAAATGTGGCAAAGAAGAGGTCAGCACTCCGAAGCAAGTATCTAGGCGTGAAACAATTTTAAAGAACTATCTTATTTTCATGTATGTGGGTAAATGCGGCCTGTGTGTACGTATGTGCAGGTACCCACAGAGGCCAGCAGAGGGCACTGAATCTCCTGGAGCTGGAGTGACAGGTCACCCGTGTGGGTAGGAGAACTGAACTCTGGTCCTCCGGAAGAGGGGCAAGTACTACTAACCACTGCACCATTTCTCTAGTCTAAAAGCAAACCATTTTTAATTTCATCAATAAAATAAAAGTAACAGTATCTTTCTCACAGGATTCTTGTGGATCAATATTCAACCCTGAGTGTAATACAATAAGACAATGAAATGCTGGCTCTTTCTTTCCCACTCTTCTGTCTCCTCAGGCTCATCTTTTTTTTTTTTTTTTTTTTTTTGTCAGATTTGGGATTCTTCTTCCACTACACTCGCAAAACTAAAAGTAAAAACTATGGAGTTTTATTTATTTATATTTTTGGTGGGGGGCAAAGATAGCTCCTCTTGTAAATGGTTTTTAAACAAACCTATAAAAAAATATTCATTTTCTGATTTTCCATTAAGAGGAAACAGGCTTTTGGGGTAAGTCTGCAGTGGACAGAGCTGAAGACTGAACTCTGACCCAAAAGGCAAAATGAATGTTCTTAAGAATCACGTGTCGTGCCACAAGTTCTCAGGTGCCCAGGGGCATCATCAGGTTAAAACAGACATAGTTAAGACAGACAAATCGAGACAAAGACTAAAACTACAGCAAACGGGAATGGTGAAGAGATGGCTCCAGGGACTAGACGATGAGGGCTGCCTTTATCAGCTCGCTTTCTCCTTAAGGGGAGGGAAATAACCAGAGAATCTGATAGGAAAGTAGAAGCAAGAGAAAGGACTGGGGGATGAGGAAGAGAGAAAGAGATCAGTAAGAGGAATTTGGAAAACACAGCAAATGTCCCGTGTGCTCCCAGCCTGCGAGTCTCCCACAGACCCTCACCTTCCTCTCTTGGCTGTCTGTGATAGATGCAAAGAAGACCCAGCTTCTCTCTTAGTGAAAATAATACATAGAAGTAATGTTAATATACATTTATTATCTGGCTTAATAAATGTATTATTGTGATGGATAATTTTGTCAGCATGACACAATCGACAATTATCTGGAGAGTGAGCCTTCTAGGCATATCCACAATACACCACTGTCTTGACTACTTCAGTTGAGGTGAGAAGCCCCTCCCACCGTGGATGGCATCATTTCATGGGCTGAGTCCTAGACTGCATGAAAAGAAGAGCCGGGGTTGGGGATTTAGCTCAGTTGGGGATTTAGCTCAGTGGTAGAGCGCTTGCCTAGCAAGCGCAAGGCCCTGGGTTCGGTCCTCAGCTCCAGAAAAAAAAACAACAAAACAAACAAACAAACAAAAAAAAAAACAACAAGGGACTGGAGAGATGGCTCAGAGGTTAAGAGCACTGACTGCTCTTCCAGAGGTCCTGAGTTCAATTCCCAGCAACCACATGGTGGCTCACAACCATCTGTAATGAGATCTGGTGCCCTCTTCTGGCCTGCAGTCACATATGCTGTATACATCATAAATAAATAAATCTTTAAAAAAAAAAAAAAAAGAAAAGAAGAGCCAGCTGAGCACAAGCCTCACTCTGTTCTGTTTCTTGACTGCAGGTGTAAGGTGGCCTGTACCCTTAAGGGTCAGCCACTGTGAGTTCTCCCGGAGAAAATGAACTGTAACCTTTCACTACAAACTGAAATAAGCCCTAAGCGCTTTTGTCATAGTATTTTATCACGGCAGCAGGAAAAGAAACTAAGACAGTTAGGAAATGTTTATTATGAAATAAACAATTATAAATACATTTCACAGTAAGTTTTAAATTTTTAAAATTTCAGATAATAATTTTTTGAATTTTTAAAATTTCAGATAATAATTTTTTTAATTCCACAGCCTTGCATCAGCAGCTCCTCAGCTTAGCACATGGTATGGCCCACACCTGATTTCCAGCAGACCAGGTTCCCATTCGGCAGCTGTCTACTTTGGTTCCTGGAGTTCATTCTCTGCTTCATAATTACTACTCTTCCTGACCTCTGTTCCCAGAACTTGAGGTCTGCAGGTTACAGGGTCTTTGCTGACTTTTCTTGTCTCTGAAATGCAGTCACAGCTGGGGACCTGCCTCACCAGGATGGTAAATCTCCATCCTGGCATCCTGGCCTATGTAGTGCCAAGTGTCAGCCCTGCCTCTACTAAAGCTACACTCTGGACTTAAGGCTTGCAATGGAACTCTGCTTAATAATGCTGATGTCTAGCTTTCCTGTGTGTAGTTCACAGCACCTGAGAGCTGAACACAAAGTCACCCTCCCACATCTGGACTCCCAGTCCCTAAGAGTCAGACTGACATGAACTGGAGAATCAGAGAGAAGCAAATGACAGAAAGGCACACAAAAGAAAGAAAAGAGGGCCGGGCGTTGGTGGCGCACGCCTTTAATCCCAGCACTCGGGAGGCAGAGCCAGGCGGATCTCTGTGAGTTCGAGGCCAGCCTGGTCTCCAAAGTGAGTTCCAGGAAAGGCGCAAAGCTACACAGAGAAACCCTGTCTCAAAAAAAACCAAAAAAAAAAAAAGAAAGAAAGAAAGAAAAGAGGATATATGGAAAAGAAAATGGGCAAAGAGAAAAGGGGAAATAGCCTGGTTGACACTGGAGAAGACGAAATCATCCAACTGTATCTTCATATTCTACTCTTCATTTGGGTTATGAGCATGGGGGAGATTTGACTGCACCCCAAAAACCCGCTTTGTTGGTCAACCATGAAGCCAACTTCCTCACACACATGTCTTCTCCATGGCAGGTAGAGCTCTGTGCAGGACCAATGCTCTCTCTGCCAAAAAGAACACTCTGTTCCAGGCTACAAGAGCACAGGGTGGACTGAAATGTCATCAGCATCCACATACAATCAGGCAAGGAAAAGAATTTTTTTTTCTTTTTTTGCCTTTGGTACTAGCTCTTAACTCCACAAAAAGAAGTATTCACCAGAGCTACAGGGTGGTAAAAAGAGAAAACAGTTCACTGACAAGAGTCTCCTGAGTCCTCCGAGTGGCCCCTCAAGACCAGGTAGAGCTGTATAAATAAGTCCAACAGGGTTTCTGGGAAGGGCTAAAGAGCTTTATCACGGGCTTTCTCCCCCTCACATGTACACAAACAGTAAGTCTGGAACTATCATTTAAAACCACGCCCAGGACTGGAGAGATGGCTCAGTGGTTAAGAGCACTCACTGGCTGCTCTTCCAGAGGACTTGGGTTCGATTCCCAGCACCCACATGGTAGCTCACAACTGTCTGTAACTCCAGTTCCAGGGGACCCAATACCCATGGCAAAAACATCAATGCACATAAAGATTAAAAATTTTTAAAAAGTAAAAGAAAAAAAGTAAAATCATACCCAATTTTAGCCAATAAGAGTGAGAATTCTTTATTTCCCTTCCTCCCAAAGAACAAAATCAAAAATGCATCAGGGCACAAGAACCTCCAATAGGAAACCTGACAAGCTGCTGTGTCAACCAATTCTACCTCAGAAAGTGTGAACACGCTGTCTTCTGACAGAAGGCTGAAAACAGACTCAGAAAGATGAGCCACGAAGCCACCTTACACTCAGCCTCTGACCTAACTCGATCTTCCATACCCTGGGGTACCTCCTTTTCCTTCTTGCTCACATCTCACTGGTGAGAGGATTCTGTGCCGAACCCATGTGTATCCGAAGGCCGAAATCAAAAGACACACTAAGAGAAAGTTGCAGGTCTGAACTTCAAATCTGCCCGGGAACACAGAACTCCACTCTGCAGACACGGGAGTGTGCTCCTCAACACACTTCCTGGGGGTGGAAGCCAGTGGGGATGTTGGGAGAACCGACCGAGTGTGGCAAACGGATGCAGTTGATGGGTGGAATGATTTCTAATGTTCATTTACTTTATTTGCAATCAATATATTTAACTTTACATTTTTAATTAGCCAGTAGAGGAATTCGAATGCTTTCCACACAGAGGAATAATGATAGTTTGAGGCGACGGTTCTGCCACTTGCGTTAACCTGATCTTTATACTCTGTATACATGTATTTCAATATCACAATGTAAATAGATATACAATTATTATGAGCTAATTAAATGTAATTTTAAGAACCCAAATTTACAATAGATCAATACTATTTTTTTTTCTTATATGAGGATTTTAAGCAAGCGTTTACTCTGTCATGTGTTTGTTTAAAGATGAACAAAACCCAGCTCACACCACGGGACGCACAGCTTTGACTGATGAAGCCACACCTATGTGACTGGTCCAGCTGGGGAAGCCTGTCCCTCACTATACATGCATATCATTATGGATGTCAGAAGCCAGGCCGCTGCCTCCCCAGCACTATGGTCTTTGGCCTCCAATTCCACATTTCTCTACAAGCTAAACAGGGCAATAGAGGGGAGGGGATGGGGAATGAGAACATGAGGGACCAGGATAGTCGAGATGGGGGAGGGATGGAGTGGGAGAGCAATGAAAGAGATACCTTGATAAGGGAGACATCATGGGGATAGAGAGAAACCGGGTGCTAGGGAAATTCCCAGGAACCCACAAGGACAACCCCAGCTTAGACTACTAGCAACAGTGGAGAAGGTACCTGAAGTGGCCTACCCTGTAATCAGATTGGTGACTACCCTAACTGTCATCATAGAGCCTTCATCCAGTAACCAATGGGAGCAGATGCAGAGATCCACAGCCAAGCACCAGGCCAAGCTCCAAAAGTGCAGTCAAAGAGAAGGAAGAGGAAGTCTATGAGCAAGGACATCAAGATCATGATGGGGAAATCCACAGAGACAACTGAACCCAAGCTCAGAGGAACTCACGAACTTCAGACCGACAGCTGTGGAACCTGCATGGGACCTGACTAGACCCTCTGCATATGGGAGACAGTTGTGTAGCTGGGTCTGTTTGAAGGGCCCCTGGCAGTGTGGTCAGGATCTATCCCTAGTGCATGAGCTGGCTTTCTGGATCCCATTACCTATGGTTGACACTTTGCTCACCCTTGGTGCGGGAGGGAGGGGCTTGGTCCTGCCTCAACTAAATGTACCAGGCTTAGCTGTCCCCCCATGTGAGAATTTACCCTTTTGGAGAGGGGATGGGGAGTGGGTTAGGGGCAGGGGGAGATGGGGTGGGGAGTGGGAGGAGGCATGAGAGTGGGATCTGTGGATGGTATTAAAAAAATGAATAAAAAAAAAAAAAAGCTAAACCATCCTTCCTTCCCATCACTAAGGAGCCTAGGTACAACCTAGCTATAAGTCACCACAACCACTAACATCTATCCCTGACCTTCAACATTAATGCAATTCCAGACATTGGCAATGCACAGACATGCACCAAATAAAATGCTGATGGACCACTGGTACACTTACGTCTTACATATGCAGTGTATGAAAGTGGACTTGAGTAGTATGCCAGTGATATAGCCCAAGAAACTTAAAATACTAACTGTCCAGATTTTTCTACAACAAGTTTGCAGGTGCCTGGTTCATTTAACAAATTCGCCAAGCATTGACTATGCTCCAAACATTGTTGGATAAGGTGGTGACTAACACAATTTCTTTCTTCACATGGTAATCCTGGCTATCCAGAAGAAAGGAGAATATGGGTTAGAGTGAGGACATTTGAATACTGGTAGTTAGCTGTGATGGCCCTGATGGGGTTGGGGTGGGTAGAGACACCTGCTAGAGATGTGTGAGATGGAAGGACGCTGTTCAGGAAGGGGAAGGGGAGGTTTCCAGACCAAGGGAATGTGGAGTACCAGGCCCAGACATGAGAGTGAGTTTGACATGTTTGGGGGGAAAAAGCAAGCAAGGTGACTAGGAAGAGTCATTTGTCTGTGGTCTCAATGCCTGGCCCTTCCCCATCCAGACCAAGTACCAACCCAACTGCTCTCTGCAGGTCATCTCACTTAAGCAGGAAACCCCTCTGAAGGGTGTTTTCATCAGGGAGCTTAAGTGACTTAACGAAGGTATCAAAGCTGCGGACTCCTGCCTTTCCTGCGTCTCTCCCATTTGTACATACAGCCCAGCACCTGTGGTGTCAGTCACAGACTCAGAGCTCCAAGTTACTGCTGAGTGTGGTCTACCCTGACACAGGCTAACTAAGACATGAAAGAGGCTCCCCTGTGCCCACCTTCTTTTCAATTCTTATTGTGTGCTTTTTCTTTTTTTAAATGAAGCTCTTACTGTACTTCTGGACCATTTCCACTCCACCGTTCTCTAAGCCCCCAAAGACTACCTCCAAAAGAAACAAACTAGCAGAAACTCCTCACCCCAAGCAAACCACACACAAAAGAAAGGGAGGGAGGAACGTGTATCTGCAGCAGGCCTGTGAGCAAAGACTGACATAGGGAGATGATGTTCAAAGAAAATACCGAAGTAGAGAAATGATCTACCACGTGCATCTCTGCACGGCACAATGCAGAACGTGCTGAAGCAACCCCACAGTGGGCAGGATTTAGACAGATGAGACTGCACATAGTCCTGCACTGTGGAACTCCAGATCAGCCACCACCCAAAGGGCTGAGCCAAGAAACACGGCAGATTCCCAGTCTTCCTCGTCTAGAATGTGTTCTCTGGTGTTCCACTGGCCTCTCCTCCTGTCTCTCTTTAGAGTTTACAACAGCCTGATGCAGTGGTTCTCAATCTTCCTAACACTGCGACCCTTTAATACAGTTCTTCATATTGTGGCAACCTCCAACCATAAAATTATTTAGTTGCTACTTCATAACTGTAATTTTTGAATACAGTCATGAATCATGATGCAGATGTCTGGATATGTGACCCACAATGGGGTCATGACCCCCATGTTGAGAACCACAGCTCTGATGCTTTCTTCTCAAAGTGTTCACACGTGACCAGAGCCCTGTCGCTTAAACCAAAAGGAACACCTGCCCATAGACACACCCAGCAACCAGCTAAGACTCCTACCGATGGCTCTTCACAATTTCCTATGCCTACCCAGAAGGACCAAGCCCCAAGTTCATAATACCAAGAAACCCCCAAATCCTTCGCAGTCAAGTTACACAGCAGCAGGTACCAGAGGACAGAGAGCTCCAAGGATGTCTCACCTACAAAAACCAGAAGTGTCAAAAATGCTGGGCGTACTAAGGAAAAAGACTCAGCCTGTTTGGCAGGAAAAAATCACAAACTACTACACTGATGACTGGGTCCAGGTACTTGGTGCGGAAAAGCACAATACTGTCACTTAGTCAACGCATCACTACCAAGTCTTCGGCCTCATCTCTCATCTACAGCCCCAACACTCAGCAAAATGGTAGGTATAGTCAGCTTGGTATATGAGCCTCTCAAGACAGCAGATTCTACACGTGGCAAAGAGATGCACCCTGGAGGCAGAAGGAAAAGACTGAAACTAAGTTGCGATGCCCTTTCCCACGGGAAATGAAACCGCTGGCTATGTCCGACTTCCTTAGTGTGGAGCCCAGTCCCCATCAACTTTGAAGAGCCACTGACACTCATCTCCTTCCTCTCCCACAAGAATCTCTGCCCCCAGAGGTCAAGCCAAGCTGACTGTTCCCTCCCAACCCAGAGCTCGAGCAGGCTGGAGCTCAATATCCCAGTGTCCTCAAGGAGGGAACGGCAGGATTATCTATCTGAAAGTATGAGATCATTTTACATCTGTGTTACATAAATGACATTTCACTAAGATGCGAAATAAATGTACCATATGTAAATATGGGTCCTTTCTTCTCCAGTGAGGAAAAGAGGAAAAAGTAAGAAAGTCAACCTTGAGAATTATTTCTGAAAACTTAGAAACGGTTAGTACACAAATCACAGAAGCACCATTAAGTGGTGGCAGTTTTCATGAGTTAATAAGGCACCGCAGCTAATTAAAGAAAAAGAAAGATCTATAAGGAAGATGACAATGAAGGCGTCAATAATTCAAGACTTCAATAACTGCTCTCCAAGAGGGAAGCCATCCACCTGAAACCTTTCAGAGACTTGTATAATTCAAAATCTTAGGCAGTCACAATATCTCATGCTCAGAATTTAATCAACAACAATGGTACTTGATCAAGTTTAAAAATAAAAGGTCAAAGAAGTTAGCAGAAAGGAATACAAGCAACCAAAGTATTCAGCACAATCAAACCCCAGAAGTCAGGCTGGGGAGGCGGCTCCTTCAGAAAAATGCTTGCCACACAAGCAGGAGGATCCGTGTTCAACCCCCAGAACCCACAGTATAATTCTGGAGTGTGGTAGAATGCTTGTAAACATGGTACTGGGGGTGGGAACAGCCACAGGAGGATCTCTGAGGCTTGCTGGACAGAATCAATGAACTCCAGGGCAATGAAGTGGTCCTGTCTCAAAATTGAAGTGGATGCTCCTGAGGAACTATACCCAAGTTTGATGTCTTACCTCCATGTTCTTGTGTACACAGTGCACCCCAAACACCTGAACATACACATTCACACACAGACACACACAGACACACACAGACACACACACACACACACACACTTACTTCAGAAGACAGACTTGAGTCACAACACTTTCACTGTGGAAGAGAACATGTTAAGAGCCCCTAATCTGATCTACAGGAAAATATGCTCAGAATAGGGATTTCTTCCACTCCCCCACCCTGCCTCCCACTCTACCCATTCCTGTTTTATTCCCAAAGTCAGAAACTTGAGTGTGTGTCATTCTCTGGTAAATCCTCAAAGGTTGGAAGATGCTTTCACATAGTAGATGCTGGAGCCACGAGTGTGGAAGAGACCATTTTGAGTGTTCCACCTTGAAGATACAAAATTCTCATGGACTCTGCCCAGTAAGTATGAGAAAAGTGGATGTGCACCATGCCCAGGCTAAGGTGCACAACCACATGCTCACAAGCCCTTCCTCACTCCTGTTTCATCAACTGCTTGCTCTGGACAGGGGCAGCTCCATCAGCACGTTCCCAGACTGAGGCCAAAACCAAGCAGAGTCCCAGTTATGAAACATGAACCAGAAATAATTGAAATATATACACATGAAGCCACCCAGAATCCAAGGCTGTTAACTGCCCCTCTTGGTTTATGGAGGGGCCACGTGACACAACTTGTGGCTAAGTGGGTCTACTCCGAGCCTCCAGGGCTCCTGCAGCATGTACTCTGAGGGGATCTGCTTACAGGAGAGGCAGCTCTTTCTTTCCAGGTATTAACTAAGCCAAATCTACATTCTTAAAGAATGCAAATGACAGGGTAGAGTCTACAGCAGAACAGAGTTTTTATCAGCTACACTGCCCCCCTGCCTCAAGCCTTTCTGAAGACTTGTTTAACTGATCAAAGTCAAGAGAGTGACTTAGAAGTTAGGCTGTGAGAAGTAATCAATACCAGCCAAAGAAAGGCTGCTGGTGCAGATGTTTCGCTCAGAATCCTCGAACAGGCTTAAAAGTCCTCCCAGAGAAGCACAGTCTCCCAAGGACAAAACCCAATCAGGATGATCTAGACACAGAAAGGACCCAGAAGCCAATGATGAAGGGATCAAGGTGCCCAAAGGGATGCCACACTAAGCAGAGATTCTCTGCTGGTCAGGGGTAGTGCTCCAACAACATCAACCCACTCCGTGGCACTTCTCCCTTCATGAATGACATTAACAGCCTCTTCTTGAGTGCAGGCCGGAGTCTGGGACTTGCTTCTAAAGAGCAGAGCACGGCATAAAGGATGTGTGACTTCTGAGGCCTGGCTACAAAAGGTGGACTCCTTCCCTGCCTATATTTCCACTAAGATCTGTGGACTCACACTTGAGCTCCTCCTGCCTCATGTTCACAAAAGAAACTGCTATCATAATTCATGTAGCCAATCAGCCCTGTAGAGAGGTCCACCTGGGACGACTAAGGAATCAAGGCTTCTGGACAGAAGCGTGCAGCAATGTTCCTGCAATGTGAGGAAGCCTTCTTGAAATTGCCCTCTCCAGCTCCTGTCAAGCCATCAGTTGGCTGCATTCCTGGCCACAACCTCAAGAACTGACCTGGAGCAGGACAGCTCAGCTAATCTACTCCCAAGTTACTACCTCAGAAAACTTTGGATTCTAACATTTTGGTTTTGGTTTCTGAAGCTGCTTAAATTTGGAAGATAATTTCCCTATACAGCAAAGGGTAACTAATATGGCATGAGCCCTCTGGTCTAAGTATATACATGTCACATAAATCACGTGTTCATGGTGACATCGTGTGACCAACCACACACCAACTCTGCCAACATGTCTCACCAACTACTTTCCCTGCTTCTTATCACAGCTTCTCATTCATCGGGTTTAAGGGTAGAAGAGCAGCCCCTGTCAGAAAAGTATTCCCTGTCAGCCTCCATCTTTTGAAGTCTGCTTTCCACGTACCACACATGGAAACCAGTTTCATTTCTTTTATCACACCTTCTAAGTGAGCCTGTATATCATCATGATTCACACACACACACACACACACACACACACACAAAGTTCAAAGAACCAAAATGATAGCAAAGAAAATAACAGACATTATTCATACCTGATGAAGGAATAAAGAATACTATTTTAATCTTTATTCATTTCTATTCCTTTTCCCAAAAATGTCTGTAATAGCCCTAGCAGGGACCACTTTCTCCACCACTGGCAAACTGTGGTTGTTATCAGTTTGTTTCAATTCATCAGAATCCGTACGTCAGTCTCTATGTAATTTGCTATTCACCAACAGTATTTTGGTGCCTGTCAAGAGGAAAACTGTATCTTCAATTGTATGTGAGCAGATAGGGAACTGCACATAAGCCAAGGCATACACAGGGGAACAAAAGCCAATGTACTGGGTACCACACTTCTCCCAGTGGGGTATGTGGAATAGAAGGGGAATGATCATCAACTGGTCCAAGGTTTAACTTCTGTGACATTGGTGGTGGAGTCACCAACCTGTTCTGGGCGGGAAAACAAAACTAGGGAACAGTGACATCCTTTCAAGTGATGTCAAGGCCTATAGGAAAGCATGTTTCAGTAGAGAACAGGACACATGAAAACAAGCAAGCAAAAGTAACTTCTCCAGACCCTCTGACTCTAGCTGTTAGTTCTAAGATGAAGCATTCTCTGTCACTCTGTCTTGAAGCAATAATGGAAACCAAACATCAGAAGCTTGAAAGGAAAGAAAGGTCGTCAGAGATTCTTTTTGTTTAAACAAAAAGAAAGGTGGTGTGTGCCACCTGCAGAAGAACTGTTTCCAATTCCATTCCAAACTCATGTATCGAATCCTTGTTCAGTGGGAAGACACTAAACTAGCCAAGAGTGACAAACAACAATGGCCACAGTCAGCACAGTCTCAATCTAGTAAGTGACCTAACCATGGGCAGGTCTCGGGTCCCCGAGTAAACCCTGTACAACCATAGTCCCTCTACTCAAACAGACACATGCACATAGAGATACAAAACTTTACATAACATCGGTAAGTGGTCAAGGTCCATGGCTCTTAGGACAAACAATTCCTTGGTTATACAGAAAGAGAAAAAAATGGAGAATTGTATTTTATAAGTACATCATTTAATTTGAAATATTAAGACACTAGGCTAGCCTCTCTTGAGAGCAGATCCAAACACTGTCTTTGGCTTCATCCAAAACTAGAAATCATGGGGACAAATTACACATTTGTACAACACTAATAGCAAGTAAAAGTTATATCCACTAATTTTTCTGGCATCGCTGCTTATACACACTACTCTGTCTGATTCATTCTGAATATAAAAACATTCTGCAGTCTCAAGACAGCAAGTTGAGACCTCTCCGTAGTTTCAACGGCATCAGTAATTTTGGGTTATAATATCAGTAGGAAAAAAATCACTTCAATTTTTCATTTTTTAAAAAGGCTCAATTGCTCTAGATAAACTGTATTTATGCTGTCAGGAAGAAAACATGAATGACAAGTGAATTGGGCATCAGGGATTTAAAAACAAATCCTTTCTCACGGTTCCGAACTGTCTTCTTCCATGAAACAATTCTCGGGTGCAGTGTAAAGGCTGTCCTAAGGGTGAGGCAGGGAAGATGGACAGGTGTCAAATGACAACCCACAGAATGGCCCAAAGGGGCCAAGGATGGCAGTGACGCTGGTGGGCAGAGCCAGGACCCACAGCAAACAGGAAGGGACGAAAACACAAATCAACCCATCTTCAAGCTCTCCAAACTCTCTATCTAGTGCAGGAGCCTGAGCCACGTGTGCCTGGTTACCTCGAAATTCAAATATCAGTTCTCAGTTGTGCCAATCTCATTTCAAGGGCACAAAGCCACATGTGGCCAGTGGCTGTTGTCTGGAGCCTGTTGCAAAATACAATATCCCCATCATCTCGAGAAGCTCCACTGCAGTCCTCCTCCAAATAAGGAGAACCTAGAAATTCGGAACCCACTCAGTCTCGATCAGGAAGTCCAGAGATTTAAAGCTAAATCATCTTTGGTTAAGTTCTACTATTCATAGAGAAAGCTGAATTAAGACAACAGAGATAGGGAATAGTTCAGAGTAAAACTTCTGAGTGCAATGAAGAAATGGCCCATGGTGCTACCCATGATGCCCTGCGTCTCGTCCGAGAGGCAGTGTTTCCAGTTTGAGGATTATTCTTCCCTGCCAGACAGTAACAACCTTTTTTGGGTGTCTAATAGCATACCCTGCAGAGAAAGGAAGTTTCAAAAAAAGAAGACATGTTTCAGTATTCCAGAAGCAAGCAGGGAAGGAGTGAAAAGGGGTGAGAGGAAAGAAGGATGGACAGAGGAAGAAAATACAGACACGAGACTTACTTTATTTCTAAATAAGTCCTCCTATTTTCCATGGCCACATACTAAAGTCATGATGTGTTTACATAAGCACCTGAGGGTATCGTGTGACACAATTTTTCCTGGGGAGATGCAACATGGATGTCTACTCACCCCAGAGAGAGAACCCAAGACAGAACAAAGTACAGATACCATCAAAGCTCAACTTGGTGACCCAATGAGTTTTATTGGGGTTACTTATAGAAATATGGGTGAGGGTCACTTACAGGAGCAGAAATGACTCAAAGACAGCTGCATCACCAAAGCCACCCCAGCATAGGTAAAAGCTGTGAACCTGGAGCACACTGCACAGCCTTCAGGTAGCTCAGCAGGTTGGAGAGTGTCCTTTCCAGACGCCTCAGGCTGGTTTCTGCTTCTACTAGTCTTTTTTGCAGCTTGGCTTTGCTCCTGTGAAAGCAGGAGCTCTCAACTTTCATTGCTTACTCTGGCTGGGAGGGACCTAGTGAATCTGATCAGTTTCAGGAACTTCCTCGAGCTATTTTGAGTTGTTTACCTTCCTGCTTAAGGTGCTTCCTGCAGGATACAATGTTTTAATGTAAGAGGTAACTGTTACACAGAAATGCCTAACAGTATCACTAACCCACGGAACCTGGATTTTCATTCAAAGATTATCTTCTCCATAGAATAATTTCCTAACATGTCTCTTCATTCCTTTGTTGCTTCTGAGGATAAAGTCTGCTTGAAAATAGGATCTTTTTTATAATCCTAGCACTGAGGAGAGGGAGGTAAAGGAAGGAGGATCAAATGTTCAAGGTCAACCTCCACTGTACATAGTTTGAGGCTAGCCTGGACCATGCAAGATCCCCACCTCTAAATGGATGGATGAATGAATGAATGAATGAATGAATGAACGAACGAACGAACAAATGTTGGTCAGGAAAGAAAGGGAAGGGAAGAAGAAAGAAAATAGGATCTTTCTGGAAATCCTCACTTTTTCACCTGAAAAATTAAGGAACTAGACAAATCATCCAAGTCTGCCTGTCATTTTGGTTCTGTGCTGTGTGCCTGTTGATGTCCATCCCCAGACTGCTCTGTAGCCTCAAGAGATTGCAATCCAGTTGGGGACGTCAAAAATGCCCCACACAGGAACCAACTGGTAAGTTGAATGCGTCTAAACACGAGGTTAACAGAGTAACAACTGTTTATAAAAAGCCAAAATGAAAAGGTGGCAGCACAAAAAACAGGCCGAGCAAAGTCTGAACTGTAGTTTTTTTTTTACATTTCTGATAAAGAGGAAGGTGTTAGGAAAGCCTGATGACAAGGTTAGGTATCACTTATTATCTTGTCACAGAAGGGATCATGAAGGAGGTAAATCACAGGCAACTTAAAGAAACATGGTCTCATGTAACTTTAAAACTTATTTAACAACAACAAAAAAAACCCCACACCAAGAAAAATATTTCATTGTCTGGTATGCATCCCACTGAAGCCAACATTTCCAAAAATTTAACTATAATTTTATTTGAATGCAACTCTTCTGATAGTCCCTATGATAATTTCATTAGGCAAATATAAGTTATGACCCATTAAACTACTTATATGACCAAATTATAGGTTCTAGTCAACTACTGACTAAGGGATAATTTTTGCTGTATTAGGAATTGGTAAATGGTCTACTTGAAAAGAGGGGAACCATGTTTGTAGAGGTACAATTAGAAAACTATGTGCATGCATGAGCATGGTGGTTGGGGATGAGGGTCAGAGACAAGAAAAGGTATAGAAATGGAACAGTATCATTCCCCCAGGAAGATAAGGAAAAGAACAAGTTAGCTAGGTAAACAGAAGGAAGCTGATCAACTCCACAAACTACCCTTGTCTCATCAGATCCATTTCTTTTTCTGCACAGCTGGAACAGACTGCCTGGTCATCCCATGGACAAAAGGAAAATCCCTGTGTCTAGATCCCAATACATACAGATGCCAATCCATCTGCAGACGTATGATGTATTCACTTGTTTTCTATCCCATGAACCCTGTGTTGACTTCCTACCAAGTGGCAGATGTACAAATACCACCAAGGGTGCCTCTACCCTTAAGAAATCTTGGTTCAAAAAAAAAAAAAAAACTAGCCTGCTAAGTAAATAACAACCACAGCACCAAGTGATCAGCATTAGAATAGGAAAGTGCACAGTGTCCTGGAATGCAGAAGGACCTGAGATGCCCTGCCTGGGGCAGCAAAGGCTTCTAGAAAGATGTGGCGTTGTAAGACAGCCTTTCTATCAGAGCTAATGCCTACATAGACCAATAAAGCCTAAGTGAGCATGGTATGTAGGGAACTTACAGTGGAACCAGGAAAGGGCGTTTGAGGAGAGATTGAGCCATAGGAGAAAGAAGAGAGAGAATGCGGGAAGAGGAGGACCAGACCAATTTCCAACTTATAAAGGATTGCGTAAACAGTGCTCAAGGGCAAGTTGCATCTCAAAACACACAGTGTTCATCCAAGACATCGAACAACTCAGGTGCCAGTGTCTGAAAGACTGACAAGCAACTTAGACATATACTCTAGCAAGGCCACTTAAGTCAAGTTCTAGAGTGAACTGGAGAGCAGAGAGAAGCCACTAAAGGAGGTTAGTACCTACAAGGTCAGGAGGCAGGACAGTAGCTACCAGGGAAGTCAGAAGAGAGGTGCCTTTGTGCCTGATTGGGTAGGGCCCACAGAAGAAAAGAATAAAGCCAAGTTCCCTAGGAGGACATTAACTGGGGGTGCAGGGATGACTTGGATTTGAGGAGCAAAGACATAAACTTGTTTGTTGTTGTTTTTAGATCTTGAATATTTGAGGGGGTTTGTTGGTAGTAGCGTTTGCTTGTTTGTTTCTCATTATGTGGCCTCAGCAAGCCTTGAATTCCTGGTCCCACGTTGTTGGGATTACAGGATCTGATCCATGCTGGAAAAGGTGTTGGTAAACAAGTGAGTTGAGGTTGCATCAGTGGATTCAGCAAAGGTAGCTCCTCTAGCTGGGAGGCACAGAAGAAAAACCAAGGCAGAAGCAGCCTGCCTGCAAATAAGAGAATGGTCAACGAAACAAGCGTGCAAGCCAAGAGAGGCCACCAGCTTTAGGGAAGAGGAGGAACAGGCACCAGAGTTTAGCTGCAGGAAGAGAAGAGTTTCTTCTGTAGGAGAGCCGGGAGTGAAGACACAGGTTTTAAAGAGCAAGGTTAAACACCCAAGGAAAGCCAGAGTTGAATGGGGGCCACACAGGGTTTTTTGCTTTTGTTTTCTTCCGCTGCTACGTTTTAGAAACGAACAGATGTAACCTAACTAGCAAGTGAAGACTGCTAAGGCAAGAAAAGCTGATAGGCTGCCGTAGTGTTAGAAGAATCAAGCAACATCCCCGTGAAGATGACGCGATTAAGCTATCGTGACTTGTTCACAGAACACCTTATTCTCTATGCTCATGTCTGACAGATACACCCCAGTGACCCCAGGGTAACAGCTGTTCTGAAGGTTGGATATGGCTAAGTTGTACCCAATGCCACTTTGTCATAATACATGCCATGATGAAACGCAGGCGTTTGCATGTAATTGTGGCTCTCCTTAGAGGTCAAAAATCCCTCTCTCATCCATCACTCATCTGTGGTCCATCCAAGATGGCTTCTATAAACCACAGCTCCAATATTTTCAAGACGCAGGTTAGTGTTTGCTTTGTTTTGTTTTGTTGAAGCAGAGTTCATGCTATTTTGTTCACACTGGTCTTGAAGGCATGATCCTCCTGCCTCCGCCTCCCAAGTACTCGGATTACGGACATGTGCCCCCCGCCCCATACACAGTGAGTGCTTATCTGAAATGATAATGGGGCTAGTGGTTAAGAGCTCTTGTCACGAGGCTGGACAATCTTAGTTCTAGCCCTGGAACCCACACGGTGGACAAAACTGACTCCTGTAAGTTGATCTTTGATATCTAGGAGCACATAAAGGTATCGCGCGCATGCATACATGCATACACACACACACACACACACACACACACACACACACACACGCGCGTAAGAGATTAAATGATAGTGTAGCTGATGACAGAATAGAGTACCAATTCCAAACCCTACTTAGATTAGAATTTCACAACTGTTTCTGTTATCTATAAGTTTTAATCAATAATCCTGTTTCATTCCAATGTATTTTTCATTTCCCATGATTTGCTCTACAATGCTCTTTTCTCCTTTGGGTACTTACAAGTTAGTCCATAAAGTAAAATGGCACGTTATCAGTCTGCATCTCCACTTATGATAGTTGAATTAAGTAGAGATAAAACTAGAGTAAGGATAAGGTGTACGCACAGTCACCTTATGTATTGCATGATGGCCTTCCAAAACCTATATTTTACAAAGGTTTTGAAAGAAATTTGTAGTGTAGGCTATTGTGATCTGAGCTGATTAATGTGAGGAAAACACTGGACCTTAACTACTGCTCAGAATCCCTTTAAATTACCAGCGATCGGCAATCCGTCATCAGCAAATACGCTGTTGTCAAATGTCCTTATAATAAGCTATCACATTTTCAAACATTTTCCTCCAGTACCTAACCAAGAGATCTGCACAATGCACACACCCTGCAGAGAGGAGAGTAAATGAAATATTGGATCTTGGTTTAAATGAACAAGCCCTACCCTGAACAGTAGGGGGAGAAGGAAAATAGAAATTGAGAAAAGAATTACCTATTCATCTTCATCAATAGTTGACGCCATCATCATTTGGGCTTCTAAAAAAAAGATGTTTTAATTTGCTGGGAAGAATACATCTCTTCAGGGAGGTGATTTGGGGATTCGACCATGAATAATAATGAAGTAAGCAGACTTTCTTCCTATGTAAATCCTAGCTCTGGTCTTTCAACACAAATGAGATTCTAAGTTGTGGGGCGGGGGGTGGGGCAGGGGATTTATTTATTTATTTATTTATTCAAGTCCATGGAAGCACCCTTCATGCTCATCAACCATATCTTCACTTCTTCTCACTCAAATTAAGGGTAAGACAAAAGAAGAAAATACGTATCTAGTCCAATTTGTATTGGCCACCTTGTAGCAACAACCCTGGGTTCAAGGAACAACCAACGTTCATGAGGCTGCTCAGAGCCCTGCCTACAATGTTCCTCTTGCAGGAAATCCCGGCCCTGATTGACAGATTCCTCTCATCATTACCCTACTCCTTCAGCTAATGCAAAACATTCTCTTGGCATCCCCAGCTTGCAATAAATCATTCAGATTCACGCCAAAGCTCAAGCTCAGCATTTATTAATTTTAACTTACTTCTGATACCTATTATCAGTTATGGACAATGACAATATTTCTCTAAGCCCATTAATTTCTTCTTTGCACCTCAGAAAGCAGAGAGAAGGCAACAGTGTGTCTGACCTTTTGTGGTTTCCTAATCCTCACTGCTTCCCATGGGGGTGAGGGGAACTAAGGGAGTCCCAGAACATTATGCAAGTCAGGTAGACAGAATGAGAATGTGGGTAAAGCAGACTTAGAATAAGAGGCCTTCAATATGCAACACTGAAGTGATGTATAAATCAATAGAGAATGATTAAAACACTGCTCTGTGAAAGGGTTGCATAGTTAATATACATCCCATTATGAAAAAAGAATGTGGCAGTCACACCACATGCTTGGGCATGCAGAGCAATGGAAGGAAAGCCTGTCCCAAACTGTTGGAATACACAGGATTTTAAGGAACGGAGCTAATCAAGCCCATCACGTCTTTCATTTGGCTCAGTAAAGTCCCTTCACATACTCATTTGCTATTCAAATGTCCACATTACACACACACAAGCTCCCGCACACACCCAAAGCACCTGACTTCTGACAGTCCACCATTTATCAGAGAGCCCCTCTTCAAAGCCCGGCATCAATAAAAGCCATAGGATTCCTACTGACTACAGCACAAAATCCATATCTAAATACCCCTAATTGTACAATCATTGCATTCACTGGAATAAAACACACACTTACCCTAGCCTTTCCTTTTAAATGGATCAAGTTAAATGCTGTGCCATCTCTCTCCCTCTCCCTCACCCCCACCAAAATAGCTAAATATGTGAGTTTTTTATCCAATTAACTTCCTTGAAACTAGAGGATCATGTTTACAAAAGAGTAGAGACTTCCAATGGATGATGTTCTCTAGGGTAGGAGGGGAACCAATATTCTCCTTCCACTGGATCCTTCTAGAAGGGACTGATCTTTGGATGTTATTTTTTCCAAAAGTTGTATTTACCGCTTACTGGAAGTTACTGGAGAGAGAAAACGGAAGGCATCACCAGTTTCACTAGGGAGCATCTGGAATGTTCTTCCAAAGGAAAAATAATGCCACATCATCTTGTCTCCTACATTTTACATGAGAGCGAATGGGAAAATGTGTCTCAATAAAAATTTTCCTGATGGAAATAGCCTTTGTTTGTGTCTGGTTCCACATACATTTTTTTTTTGAGCCACCTTCTAGTGCTCACTATTCTAAAGGAGCCAGCCCTGAACAGTGATGATTTCTCCATCATTGAAAAAAAATTTCATGTTCATAACACCAAACTTAGTCATCTGAAATGCACTGGAAACCCACCATGAAAACAACAATAGTGAAGATAAGCTCAATGAGTCAAGATTTTTATACTTAACTATCGTGGAAGGGGCAGAAAGCCAGCATTGCTGAGCAGTTCTGTTCACTGTGAGCAGATTCATGTGTTATTGCAGGGAACCGACGTCCCTTGGAAGCCACCCACGGAACTGTCTCAACTTGGATGTACTTGAACATCTTTCTTCTTTACCTCAAATGCAGCTTTATTTTTCATGGAAATTTATACTCTGTTAAAAATTCCAGCACACACCAAGAAAGGAACTTTAATTTTAGTTCCTTCTATATCTGAGACTCAGAAAGTTTTCACATCTCTCCTACTGCTAAATAAGAAGAAACAAAGAGACCTGATGTCGGTAATTTAGCAATACAAGGAAAGTCATGGTAGACATCACTTAGACATTGTACTTTGTACACAAAGTACCATTTAGTCCCCCGTTAAACAGCCAGACCAAGGAGATGGCACCGGCTCCTGTTTTGGAGGCGAAAAAACTAAGTCATTTACTTGGAGGAAACTAACAATGGTTCCCACCATGGCCCCAACTAGGCCCCACAGGCAAACACCAGAGCTTTAGGCAATGTTTTGTCATGCAGCCTTCCACAGACAATTCTACAAAGAGCACCCCGGTGAGAAACAGAAACAACAGCAATCAGTGACAGCAGAGGCAACAGGACAAAGTCACTGGTCTGGATAATTTGCTGTGGACTCATGACACTGAGCCCTTCCTAGCACCTGAAACCCACCATTCTGTATTTGGTGAGGGGTGTCACAGGAATACAAAGAAGAAAACACAGGACCCTCTTCCTGCCCCTTGCAACTAGCCAAGGTAACCTATTCCCAGGACAACTAACCACCTCTCGGCAGAGACAGTCTCCAGAAAGCCGGCTGGGACACGCGCCATGTGCACCTCTTTCACGCCATGGTTTCCACCGTTTTATGTAGAAATAGGTTGGCTCAAACAGTCAGCACAGTATGTCCTCAGCTAGGTGTTTCTATCACGCACTGAATCTGGATATGACAGGATTGTGTCCCGCCCTTCTCCTCTCCTCTCCAGTGGCTGTGCAGTGTCTTGTGACTGACCACAGAGACACTCCACAGGGAGGAGACAGCTCACCCACTAGAGTACGAAAGAGGAGACTACCAGGTGTTTTCCACCACATGGAAAGGAACTTGGTGAGTCAGTGTCAGCACTTAAAAGAAACTTTAAACAGAATGGAGTAGAAGTATGAGTGGGCAACACCTAGCCGTAAAATACTGATATATTAAGTGGTTTCACAGCAAGTGTGAAATGCAATGGAGCCTATATATACATTTTTTTTAAACTACAGGCTAAAAGCTACTTGACCCCTCTCACCTTCCAGTCTCCTATACTAGGGAGTTCTCCTGGGTGTGCTTTACAGGTCTCTCCTGACCTCTCTGTCCCTCCCCTGAGCACACCAAATGCTAGGAATATCACGATCTCTCACAGACCCATCAGAACAGCCTCGAGTCACCCCCTGTTATATAGTGCATACTCCCCCTGGCTGGAATGATGCATTCTAAATGTAGACCTGACCCCGTTACTGCCCTAATGAAATGACATTCCAGGTCTTCACTCAGACTTCATCTCAGAATTCCCATTTCCAGATGAAGCTTCCCTGTTTAAACAAGATCAAAACAAAGACAATACTGATAGACATGATAATGTGATAAGGGAAATCTCACGGATAGCCCAACCATAGACAAAGAACTACAGGCAACCAGTGCTAAGAGTGAGAGAAACAGACTTCCCCAGGGATGAGCCCACTAACTGGTAATCCAGTACCAAGTGGTCATCCCTAAAATCATATCCACACAACTAACACTAAATGCAGGTTGTATTTATATTTAGGGGTATGTTTGTGTGTGTGTGTGTGTGTGTGTGTGTGTGTGTTTTAACTTTCCTGCTTACTTTCTATCTCCACAATCAAGAACGTTAGCTTAATTTCTGTCAGTTTTATTACAGCCTTATCTCAATGACTAGCACATGAGAGGAAGTAAAAAAAAATATTTCCTTAATGAATGAATGATCAAATACTATTAAGGTCAGAGGTCAGTATTAATTCAACTCTAAGTCTGTAGCACTTATCTTAGTGCCTACTGTTTAGTTTGTAATAAATGTTTGCGTTTCTTAAAACGTGAAAATGGATACAATGTGATAAATGGAAGTTTTCATCTCATATTCTTGTCCTTTGGGTAGAATAATATAGTGCTATAAATAGTTCAATCATGTAACTGAAAAATAAAGCAGAAATTATAGGAATCACCTTATCTATGGTGCGGATTAACCATCTAATTTTTTTTTATTATTTGTTGAAAATTTTTCAGATTTTCAACAAATAATAAATATTTCACTTCACCCCTTCCCTTTCCTCCCTCCAACCCCTCCCATACCCCCCATTCCCTCTCAAATCGATACTTTTCTTCGATTATTGTTTTTTATATATGCATAAATATGTAAATACAATATAAATATAAATAGAGTCCATTTAGTGTGGCTTAGGTGTATATGCATATGATTTCTGGAATGACCACTTGGAATTGCATAACCAATTAGGGGGTCCATCTCTGGGCAAGGCTGTTTCCCTCTCTCAGCAGTCATTAGTTGCCTGTGGTTCTTCATCTAGGGGTGAGATCCTGTGAGATTTTCTCTGGTCCACATTAGCATGTCGACTGCTGTTGTCTTTGCTCATTTCTTGTTTAGGCAGTCATATAATTGAAATACCATGGGCTCAGCTTCACTGTCATTTCTAGGAGACATGATATCACAGCAGACTTTCCAATCCTCTGGCTCTTGCCATTTTTCTGCCCCCTCTTCCTCAATGTTTGCAGAGTCCTAGGTGAAGGAGTCATGCTGTAGTTGTATCTATTGGGGTTGAGCTTCCCACAATCCACTGATCTCTTTTATGACTAGTTGTGGTTTTCTGTAACGCCCTCCACTTACTGTAAAGAGAACAGTCTTTGATGAAGGGTGAGAGGTGCACTTACCTGGGGGTACAAGGATGGGTTTCAGGACTTACGCTGGTCAGTGAAGTGGTGGTGATAGTAGGTTCTCTTCTAAAAGATCCATGACCTCACTAGCCCCAGGAAGCTGGCTAGGTTTCTAGTACCAGGCATGATTTCCCTGCTGTTGAGTGGGCCTTGAGTCCAGTTAGCCAGCTGTTGGCTACTGCCAAGATAGGAGTGTCACTATTACACCTTTAGAGATATCTTGCCATGCTGGTCCTTGTTATAGTTCTTAAGCATCATACCTAAATAAGACTATTGACTGCTTTTCTACCTGGGCAGCTTACACAGTACTATCAAAGCTAGAATGCAGGAAGGAGACAAGACCTTCAGACCAGATTCAGCTAGAATCGTCTGAGTCCTGTGTCTTAAGTGTGAGGTACCAACAGAGACTCAACTTCACCCTCTGAGAGCAACCAAGGGCAACAGCAGGGAGTCACTGGACAACCCTGACCAGTGACTCGAACAGTTGATCGTCATGCCTGGTACCAAGGTTTTGTTAGATAGTTTATGGCTCTTGGGGAGGAGCAATGTCAGTCCAAGTGGCATAAAACCTACACACACACACACACACACACACACACACACACACACAGAAACACACACACACACACACAGTGTATAATTTCAGGTAAATATAAAACAATATGATTCCTTGAGTCTTTATCAAACATTCTTGGTGTAACTTGTCCCCACTCCCTTCCTCTCCTGTACTGGGCTCTCTCCCTCCTCCCTAATTAAAGTCCCCCTCCCACTTTTCCTACTTCCCCTTCATATGACCTGTATCCTGCTATTCTCCTCTCTAGCCCTCCCCTGAAGAAAATTCTAAATTAAATACTATTCTTTTGAAAAATTCTTTCTTGGCATGAAGGTGTAAAAGGCAAGAGCTGTTGATATCTATATTTTTCAGCATTCACTGTTTGTTGTTGACTCCAGGGCCATAAACCAAAGATGGCTCAAGCACATGAGCGATCGAGCATCTTAATTCTGAGGGGGAAGAAAGGTTTTGCTTAACAATAAGCCATGAGCACATCAAATATGTATAACCATTTAAAAAATCAAATTAAGACTGTAAGGAGAATGATAAAATATGCATATGCTCTTGAAGTTTAAAACTAAATCTCACACATGTACTTAAGTAATTTCTCCCAAAACGCAAATTTGTGAATCATACTTGCAACTGAAAAATAAATGTCACACCCTTTTTAAAGTTTCCTCTGAGCAAACAAAAGACTTATATAAACATTATAATAAAAAGTACACCCCTTTGTCCTTCAAACAAAACTGGCAGGAAAGAAAACTATAAAACCAGAGAAATCACATAATCAGGAAACTATTATAAAAAGAAATTGGCATTTCTTTAAAACAACACAATATTTCAGCAAGAAAAAGGCACTGTTGGGTGAACAACTAAGGACACGAATTTGTACTAACTTCAAACAGAATGAAACCTCTGAAGAGATAGACAGAGATGGTCTACAATAGGACTTCACACTTAAAACACACCGACTAGCATGCATCTTTATTCAGAAAAGCTTGAAAAGACAGCCTAGGTATATGACCTCTCTCTGTCGCCATCCACACACTGGGTGAAGGGGTCTACATTTCATAATGCCCAAACACACTCTCCCACTACCTAGGTAAAGCAAGGGAAACCCAAACCAGCTCTGGAGTGCCCCACTGGCAACCACATTTCTCCTGGACCATTTCCTGAGTGTATTTTGAATTAAAACTTGATCTCACAGTAACATGTCGGTTAACCAGTGCTGACAGGCCAATACACACAGCCTTGCTTCTGGGCACCACGCCTTGCAGGTATATTTTAAAATCAATAACTGTACCCAAAGTATCAACAATCTAACACTGGTATACCTTGCAAAAGCAGGAAGAATGAAGAAAACAGGGGTGTTTCCTCCACCAGTATAGAAGGTTACTGTTAACGTGTTACTTACCAACCTGGGAAATGCATAAGCTCTGTATTTGCTGAAAAATAAAATAACTGCCCAGAAGTGACAGGTTTTCTTTTTTTATTTTATATCTTTGAGTCAAACTTCCATAATCTCTCTCCTGTTTCCTTTCATCCCACCATGCCCAGAAATAACCAAGCCACTTATTGGCAACAAGGTAGGTTGTGGGGAGGCGACTGCTTTGGGGAGAATCTGCACACTGTAAGTTTCACCATTACCAAATGTTCTGTCGAAAATAGTTCCATTAAGAGGAAAGAGGTGAGGACTTCATCTAAAGAAGTCAGCTTCATGAGGCACATTGTATTACTTCCTCTTAAATGCCCTGGTAAATGGGAAAAAAACAATATGAAAATGTGACGAGGTTTTCAGAGGTGTGGGGGAGGAGGCATAAAGGGTAGGGGGACTTGGGGAGGGCGGAGTTTAGTGAGTAAGAACATTTGTCATGCATTGTAACCACGGGGTCCTAGAAGCCAGGTCCCAGCATAACAAGACCAGGATGGTTTTGCAAGGCTCACAACCACAGCACTGAGGCAGGCAGCAGACACAGGAAGACGTCTAGGGCTTGCCGGCCGCCTAAAAATGCAAACTCCAAGTTCAGGAAGAGACCCTACCTCCAACGAATAAGGCACAGGATGACAGAGGACACTCTTCTCTGACCTCTGCAGGAGTTTATAGGTACGTACATGCACCCCCCACACAAATGTGAGCACATACACACATATACACAAACAAAGAGCCAACCATTATTCTGGACAGAACTTTCAAAAGCTCGCATCATAAACTGTGTCTCTTGGGTTAGAGGGCATAGCTCAGTGATAGAGTGCTTCCTTGCCATGAAGTAAGCCCTAGGTTTGATCTCCGGCACTATACAAATGAAAAAGCTCTGATGTTTTTAATGCTATCTACTTAATTATGTTCTTGGTGCTCTTTTCGCCAATTTCTCACTAAAGATTTAGGAAGGTGAGCGTCTTCAAATTATTATACATCCCAAAGCCAAGGCTGCTGAAAACACAAGTTCTTGTTAGATTCTCAAAAATGTCTAATGGGATGAAAAGGCAAAAATGTACCCACAGGAGCTGGGAATGCAACTCTATTGCTAGAGCGCTTGTCTAGCATGCACAAAGCCCCGAGTCTGATTTCCAGCACTACGTCAACCAGGCATGGTAATGTATGTCTGCAAGCCTAGCACTTGCAAGGTGAAGGCAGAGGAACTCAGAAGGTGAAGGTCATCCTTGACTACATCACAAGTTTTAGCCCGTTGTATAGCAGTTTCCGTGGAACTGAAATATTTGCCCCCCAGAGGGAGGAGAATCAAGAGACAAAGAAGTTTAAACAAGGGGCCCGGGAAAGTGAAAGCTTGGAAGACTGATCCCAAAAGATGCAGAGAGAAGAGATTTCTCATCAGACTGGAGAGCTGTCTTGAACCTGTGCAGAGAGCCCCAAGCTCTTGCAGCCTTTGTGAGGAGTCACCATGCTGGGGTAGGTTTTTCAGTGATGCATCTGCTTTCAAGTTGTTCCTGTTCTGCAAGGTAACACCACACCCACATTCCTGTCAGGGACCCCTCCCCCCAAAAACATAATGGCTCACCAAGTTGGTCTTTGGTGCAGTTGTGACTTTTGTATGTTGTGTGTTCCCTTTCTGGGGTGAGAAGTGTGTGTGTGTGTGTGTGTGTGTGTGTGTGTGTGTGTGTGTGTGTGCACGCGCATGTGTAGTGTGGTGTGGTGTGGTGTGGTGTGGTGTGGTGTGGTATGGTATGGTATGGTATGGTGTGTGATGTCTCCCCAATGGGAGAAGGGGGAAAAAGGAGGAAGGGAAAGGAAAAGAAAAATAGCCATGACCTACTCACAACGCACCCCTGCTCTATCTTCTTAGTGGACTTCGTTGAAGGCGGTGGAAAGCTGTTTCGTAATTCCACCACTTCCCTGATTCAGACACAACAATTTCCAACTAAATATTTGGCAGCTGTCCCATTCTCTGCCTAAGATGCTGACCTGGGTACTGCTTCCCACAATGCTTCCCCCTCCCTGAGCAATGATGAGTGCCTCCCTAAATGGCCATCTCTATCCACCCTGAGATTCTACTAATCCCAGAAAGCTAGTTAGAAGCAGAGCACAGTGAGGATGCTGAACATCAAATTTTATGAGCTGCAGCCAGTATTTCTCACAAACAAAGCCAGGGCCTTAATTCACTCATTTATTTGACACATATTCATTGAGTCCCCTCTACTGGAACCAGTCTTCGTGCTTAGGAAATACTGGCTTCAAAATAAAACAAAACAGAGACGGAGATCTCTGCTCCCAGAGATCCCTGGGATTTACATTCTAATGAAGGAGGTAGCCAATAAACAAATTAATCTTATAATTTCATAGACAATTAAGACAAAGATACAAACACACAAACCCAAAGCCACCTAGACTGAGGCTAATGGGGCTGGGTATTGAAGAGGGGTTAGTGTGTCAGATGGTCCATGTAAGGCCCAGGAGAAGACAATATCCATGACGTTTCAGAGTGGCTGAGGAATGAACCTCTTGGATGTCTAGGGAAGAGTTTCCAAGAGAGACTTCAAACATCCATAAGGCACCACATCCTCAGCATAGCAAAAAGCAGGAAAAGCCTGGCTGGAGTGGAGTAAAGGAGTGGAATGGGTCATGTCTGAGAAACAACAGTTTTGTGTGAGGGCATTGGTGCTTACCGAGTCCACCTGGCTGCCATTTTGAAAAGCTCCTTCAGGCAGCTCTGTTTAGCACAGACCATGGTGGGAACATGAGGGAGAGCAATGGGATTGGGAAGAGACTTCAAGAGCAGAGGATGACTAACTAGAAAATCCCCAATCCACAATGCTGCAAAAGCCTCATCTTCTTAGTCACTGACATAGCACATGCGGAAAATCCCACCCTTGGCCTATGTGACAGATCACAGTCAAACCCATGTATACTAAAAGCATTGTTTAACTTTACCTGCAGGCTATATGACTCTCCTAAGACAATCCTAAGACAATCGTGTTTCCTTATGCCAATATCTCATTATGTATGTAAAGTTTCCAAAATCTAAAAGCAACATACTTCTGCTCTTGATTGTGACCTTTACTGGACGGAGAGACACTTAGGGGATTACTAAAGTACACGTTCGGACGTGTCCTTCTGGATGTGTGACTTTTTCAGGGAGTGTTAACATATGGAGAGCCAATAAAGAAAGCCTCACCTTGACAGGGAGCACCATCCAATAGGCTGGAGCCTTTCTTCATTATTTCTCTCATATGTTAATACTCAATCTATATATTCCCCAAAAGGTAGTTGTCATTTAAACCATAGCAGTAGTAGTCACCAGATTCTGGCTGTAATTGGGCTTAAAGAAACAAGAGAATTGTGTAATGGCTTGGATCTGAAATATAAAAGAACAGCCAGCGATTACTTCAACATTGTCTGAGAAACTGGACAAAGGAAGCAGCTGCCACTGGACTAGAAGAGACCAGTGGGACAGCACTGGGCGGTGAGTGGGAAATTCAGATCGGGATACTGTGAGTTAGAGGTACCTCTGAGGCATTCAAGCAAAAACTACTGCGTAAATAGTTGTATAGAGTTGTCTGGAGTCTTGGACAAGTCAAGGCTAAAGATACAAACTTGAAGTGCAGGAGTAAGTAGGTAGACCATTTTACTAGATGAGAACACAAAGGATGGGGTGGAGATATACAACACTATACGCCAGACCTCGCCAGCATTTTGAGATCAAGGAGGAAAGGAAGGTGGGAATAAGACACCAGGAGTCTGAGATTTCCGGAGACTGAGGGAAAGCCACACAGGAAAAAAGGGCCAACACCAACTATGTCATGTAAAATTTTATCTGAGAACTGTCTTTCGTGGCACTGGAGGCAGGTCAGCACAGGTCTGATAAAATAGTCTCTATAGAGAAAAAGGATGGAAGACTTAAAGTCTGGACTTGAAAGACCCCTTGGGGGGGCACAACCCTTTCACTGGGGTCACCTAAGACCATCAGAAAATACAGATATTTATGATTCACAACAGTAGCAAATTTACAGTTATGAAGTAGCAAGGAAAGTAATTTTATGGTTGGGGGTCACCACAACAGGAGGGGCTAAATTAAAGAGTCGCATTAGGAAAGTTAAGAAGCACTGTCATAATAGGAAGTCAAATCTGGTCACAATGCAGAGAATAACTGCCAGGGGAGTGGCCAGCCCCAGTGGGTACATCTACAACACAATCCCTGCAGCTGAGTCTTAGGGACCATCACAGAAAGGTAGGTAGAAAGAAGGGCTTGAAGATCACAGGCTCTGCTGTGAGATGTTGTCTTCTATACAGGCCAGGGAAGCTGCAGCTATGAAATACAAACAAAATGGCTGCCTAAACAAGACCTGAACAATGACAATACCAGTTGAGATGCTGGTGTAAGTCGGGGGTGGATCTCACAAGGCCCCACTCCCAGATGAAGAGCTATAGGAAATTAAGGATTGCTGAGGGAGGGAGACTTGATCTTCCCCAGGGATGAGCCCCATATTTAGTTATTCAATACCAAATGGTGAGCCCTAAAATCATAGACATAGGATCAACATTAAATGGGGTTAGCAGGTTGTGTGTATATATATATGCATTATATATACATTATATATATTATATATATATAAAACAATAACAATTAAAGAAAAAAGAAAACAATGGAGATAATATATGAAAATGTAAGTAGGTTTTGAAGGTAGAGGAAGGAGAATGGGGGGGGGCAGAAATTGATAATAGAGGATGTAGATGGCCAAAGTATATTATAGACATGTTTGAAGTGTCATAATGCAACCCATTAGTTTGTATAATCAATAAATGATAATAAAATGGAAAGAGGTAAATAAGGAGCAGAGAGGAGATGCCTTAGTCAGTAACTGTTTGCTCCATGAGCATGAGGGTTTCAGTGTGATCCCCAGAAGCTACATAAAGAAATCTTAGTGGTGTATGCTTATAATCCCGATGCCAAGAAGATGAAACTAGGTGGACCCTGGGGTTTGCTGGCCAGCCAGCCTCATCTGCTTTGTGAGCTTCCATACCGCTCCTTAGAAACCACACCTGAGTGTGGCCTCTGACCTCCACACATTCCCCCCTACACATACACAGATGCACACACATACACATACACAGATGCACACACATACACATACACAGATGCACACACATACACATACACAGATGCACATACACATACATACACACGCAGATGCACATACACATACACACACACACACACACACACACACACACACAAGGATGCACACACATACACAAAGGTAAATAAAGTGTTTTTTAGTCACCTTAAAATTACTAAATAAGAAAAAGTTAACTTATTCTCCTTAACAGACTCAAAAAAAGAACCACTGCCAAATAAACTTAAGAGAAGTGAAAGAATCATTAAAAAGATAAAAGAAATTTAAGGCTTAGACTACAAACAGGAGAACAGCTGTTCCTGGGAAAGATCAATAAACTACGCAAATCTCTTGCAAAGCTCATTAAAGAGAGAAAAAAGAATTTCACAATGCCAGAAATAAGAAAATGAACAGTCAGTGAAACAAAAGAGACTTAACATGTGGACAAAGGGGTACACACAATGTCACACAGTCAGTCAGCAAAAAGTCACAGAAAGTCTCGGAAGAGAGATGAGTCATGAGAAAACATAAATTATCAAAAGTGACTCAGGCAGGCTCTTAATATTTAAGTAACTACAATGTTAACAACAAATGTAATGCTGTCAATGACCTTCTTTAGGACAGTGAAGCCGCACCCACGAAATCTCAGTAATACGGCTGCCTAAACAAGACCTGATATCTCGAATGGAACAATTATTATGTTATTGAAAATTTGAGAGGAGGAGTCAGGTTTTTCTTAAGGGATGTAGCCCCTGATAGGCTGCCCACATTCCAGCAGGTAACCCTACTCCATGCACTCATTGGTAGCACTAAGTGAACTCGGCAGCTGTAAAAAAGGGTCCATGAAGTTGGGAGTAGGTTGGGAGGGGTTAATAGAGTTTGGAGGAGAGGGAGTGGGGGTAGACTGATCAAAACATTATATGTATATATGAAACTCTCAAACAATAAAGATTTTTAAATTTTTACAAGGTATAAAAAAATCAAGGAATTTGTCATTTCACTTTGTATAACTCAGGATAATCGTAATATCACAACTTGAAAAAAGAGTACAAGAAATAAGAATCCATCATATGTATAAGTAGAAATAAAAAATACTAGAACAACTGCCAAATCATATGCAGTAAAATGGGATCACAGAGATGCCAAAGTTGCATTTGAAAAAAAAGTTAATCATTATTGATAAAAAAATATTTCACAAATTCACACTAATCCATGTTGATCACTTAACAACATCTGAGCTCCTATTTCTCAAAGACCCAGCACTGCAGAAACACAGAAAAGGAGCTCCCTGGGGCAGGCAAGATGGCTCCACGGGTAAAGGTCCTTCCCACCAAGCCTGACAACTGAGTTCAGTCCATGTAGCTCATATGGTGAAGGAAAAGAACTGATACCTGATACCTGCATGCTGTCCTGTGACATATCCCCGCCCCCTCCACTTGCATGATGTAACTAAAGAAGTGTAAAAAATAATTCCAAAGTGCCCATTAATGTTAGCTGTTGCATTATAACTATAGTTATATTCAAACAAGATTATTTGCTCCTACTACGGATATTTAGCCCTCTAGAAATAGTGATTTCAGTTCTCAAGGCAGATGATGGCATAATGATCATGACTACTCATGAAAATTCTGGAGTGTAAATTCAGGCAAGTCGATTATAAATCTTTCTGAAATATAGCACCAAAAGCTTTAAGAAGAAAATTCTAGTCTGACTGAATTTTAACTATATTGCATATCTTGCTGTGTGCTCCAATTTCAATAGGGTCAAGAAAAGAATACCCATACAAAGACTGAACAGTGAGGCAATAATATTTCATTTCATTTTGTAAACAGTTTTTTTGGGGGGGGGAATATTAAACATTTGTTCTTAGCATCTACCTTAGCTGACAGTTTAAAAATTAGGAAATCTTCAGCTCAGAAAAAGAAATGGCAACTTTTAAAGCTTTCCCACAACCCAGCTTTATTTTCCCATGCTTTCCTACTCACTGAGGGCTCACTGGAAATAAATTCGTGGTCTCCAAAAAGTGTTAGCTAAATCCCTGGTGTGTAAATGGTTTTTGTTTTGGTTTTTGGTTTTTTTGTTTGTTTGTTTTTTTGGTAAAATGGCTAGGCAAAATGGCTTAACAGAATAAAGATTTATTCTGTCCTATGGTTTCAGAGGTTTCAGCTTATGTGGGAAAGGTATAAGGAGCTAGACATAATTAGAAAGCAGGGAGAGAAGTCCTGTGCCCTAAGGCTTCTTTCTTCTTCCCTTTTGATTTCACCTCAGTCCCTAGACTATTGGATGGCACCATCTACATCAGGGTGGGTCTTTGCCATTAGTTAATTTTCTGTAGAAACACTCTCACTTTAATAACCTTTAATAATCTGCTTGGTGCTTCCCAATACAAACAAATAGGCGACCAAGATTAACTTTCAGTCCTTTAGGACTCTTCAGGTTTGAGAAATGCCAAGCAGAAGGAAATGTCCAAGGTAGTACTTTCTGGAGATGGTTATTCCTATACAAGGCAAGCACACAGTGTCAACTATAGTTGGATTTCTAAAGGGAAGCAATTCCTCAATAAATGCAGCTATTGCATAGGCTGAAATACCACATCCTACAGGGAAGAGGCTCATTAAGAAAGGAAATCAACAACTCAGAATAGCTTCAGGAAGTTCCTGAAACTGACCAGATTCACTAGGCCCCTCCTTCCCCAAGAATGTCTCATTAGTGACTGCTGAGAACCACTCTCAGACCAGCCAACCTGCAAAAAAGACTTGCAGACAAGCCCAGTTGCCAAGGAGGACAGAGCAGCAGAGCTGCCTTGAAGACTCTCAGACAAGCTGAGCCTCCAGAAAAGGATACTCTCCAACCTGCCAGGTGCCTGAAAACTGTGATGTGAGCTCCAGGTTCCCAGCTTTTATGAGCTGTCACCCATGCTGGGGTGATCTTTGGTGGTGCAGGTGTCTAAGTCATTTCATTTCTGCCCTTGTACAGAACTACTCATTCATATAGCTGCAAGTAATCCTAATAAAAATTATTGTTCACCAAGCTGGACTTTTTTGGGACTTGTATCTGTCCTTTGGTCTGTCATTGGTTCCCTATTTGGAGTGAGTCCATCTGTTTATATCTCCCAAGAATACTGTCACCAGCAGCAGCTCACTTCCATTACCCACCCAACTATTCTACATTTGAAAAGTCTCTTGCTTCCCCTCCAGTATTGGCTACTGTAACTCCACTGGTGATACACAGCAAAAGAAGAGTGACGTCTAGGCAGATAAGCACATGCAGACATTATTGAGAATCATGCCAGGTTATTATTTTGAAATCCAAAGAAGCACTGAAAAAAAACAGGACTGGAAGTCAAGCAAGCAAGAAGCACAGAAGAGAAACTATAAAGCACAGAGCGTAACAAAGAAGAAACAAGATCTCAGGTACGGGGTACAGTTGAGGAAGACCAATTGTGATGGTGAGCACTGTCAACTTCACACAACCTAGAACCCCCTGGGAAGACTGTCTGAATGAAGAATTATCTACACTGGGTTGGCCTATGGACATGTCTGTGGATGACTGTCTTAATGCAGGGGGTTGAAGTGGGAAGACTCAGGCCACTGTGGGTGGCGCCATTACTTAGGCAGAGGGTCCTGAACTATGTGAGAGTGGAAAAAACCCACCTGAGCACAAGCAAGCAAGCATAAATAGATTCATTTCCTTCTGCTTTTGGCCATGAATGTGATGAGTTTCTTCAGCTCCTGGCACTGTGACATCCTTCCTACAATGAACTACAACCTGGAATTGTGAGTCAGATGACTTCTTTCCTCCCTAAGACACATTCTGCCAGGGTATGTTGTAACAGCCACATAAATGAAACTGAAAACACCAGGGATGGCATATCCAGACAAATTCGACAAGACTTAGAACTAGCCAAAATCCCACAGTCAAATATTTTGCAAAACAATTCATGTTATTATTTCCGGACACTGAACAACTCTGGACGAGATAGCTTGCATGTAGTCTGTCAAGTCCTTAGGTCCTTTCTTGGAGAAGCATTCACTAGAAGACAGAGTAGCCATGATAGTATCATATAGCCATGCCAGAGTGAGCAGTCACCACAGAGCCCCCCTCCTCACACTAAGTCAATCTAACTGTTATGCCTCAGTATTTACTATGCACCTGAACTGGTCTCAGGCCCTAAAGGGGGCTCAGACTCAGTAAACACTAAAAGAACCTTAACTAAAAAGGCCACTACTATGAGGCCAGACGTGGTGGCATAGGTCTATTAAGCCAGCATGCTGAGGAAGAGGGATCCCAAGTTAAAGGCCAGGCTGGGTGATCTAGTGAGACCTCGTTTTTATAAGGAAAATAAAATTGGGAGGAAGAATAATCAACTAACAAAATGCAGCGGATGGATGAGAGAACAGGAACCGGTTTTAATGACCTTGGTAGTGACCTCGAAAACCATGTGAACACAGGAATATAATAATGGGAACTTAGAGGCAAGCTCCAGGCAGGGTTTTTAAAAACTGATCCCTCAAATTGTGCCCCCTTTCCTCCTACAGCTTCCTCCCCAGGTGTTCTGATTTTTAAATGTATGCACCCTGTGTGTTTCTCACGCCACATAAACCCACAGATTCTGACACAAGTCTCTGAAAGGACTTTTAAAAGCCATCCAGGATGTGAGCAACTGTGCAATGGCCAAGAGCAACAAAACACTGTCCCAGCTGAAATGTAGTTCCTTGTGTCCCAGGAAGGGCTCGGGACAGAGGAGGTGAACAGCTGTGGGGAGGTGGTGGGAACCAAGCCTGTACACACAGTCTCATGGCTTCCTGGCTTCCCTCAGGCGATTAAGCAGCACCCTGCTCAACAGGGAGTGACTGACAAAGGGAAAACGTGAGGATGATTCAAATCATAGTAGAAGGAGAGAAGCATCTAGGAACATTTCATAAACACGAACATGACAGAGATATCAGCCTCCACAGTATTAAACGGAGGTCCAGGGAGGGGGACACGTCAGACTCGAGCTCTGGGGAGATCTATTAAATGCCTCACAACCTCCCCAGGGAGAGCACAGCGCAGTCACTCAGAGTGGAGAGAGAAATTCGTTTCTGAAGGCTGCTTTCCAACTTGGGAAATTTAGCTCTATGCTTCTGTCATCCCAAGAGACTATCCGGCTGAGGCTGCAGTGGGTGTAAGCATGTGTCAAAATTAATACATCAGATATGCTACTCACTCCCAACTTGCTAGAAAATAATAAAAACAGTCAAAGGAGCCTTTCCTTTCTATAAGATATTAAAATATCCACTTTGTCCTTGGCCGAGTAAGAAAATCATTTAGAGAAACATTTGAACAAATATAGAAGGAAGCAACACACACACACACACACACACACACACACATATCCTCCCAAAGTATAGGAAGCAGCTTTCCATCCGAGTGTCAGTCATCTGTACGGAAGTGAATTCTTTCTCTCAAGCTTCCAAACCCAGGACACAGGGAAGACGTCTAGTGCCTGGCTGTATTGTCCACAACAGCATAAGCCTTCCGAGTCTAGTCCAAGCTCATCCAGGAAGATCCCTTCTCTTCAGGGGCCCAGTGAGCTGTGGAAACCTCTGCTTGGCTCAGAGTTAGCGCTCCTCTCAGGGAATGGACTGCAGGTGGCTCTCCCAGAGGGACAATGCTATCCTCTTCATTTGTGACATCCCTTTACCACACTAAGAACTAATTGCTCACTGACTGAGGATTGGACCATTTTGCATTGCCTCAAAATACAATACAACCAATAAAGGTGACCTGAGTTCTGATCATGCCACGCTCCTGCACTCATTCATGACATCAAGGTGATGGCCCAAAACAGAAAAAGAGATGACATGAGAAAGCCCCAAAGACTGGTCTACGGAAGTGTGTGCCTCACCCTCACCCAAAGCATTATGAATGCCAGCTGTGCCCTAATGAAATTCTGGTCTAATATCCAGTGCTGCTCATCATGGGCATCAACAGTGGTGTGGAATCTGGTTTCAGTCACTGTGTACATACTGACATTTTAAAAGGAAACTGCTTCTACTTGAGTTTTTAAACATTCCTATTGTTATTTAAATATCACAGTGACTTCATACCTATGATCCATATTTAAAAATACATGAACAACCTTTTCTTTCGCTCTCATACTTTTAGTTTCCTCTCAAATGATTTCTACCACAGACTTTTACCCTGATGCAATAATTTTATGCTTTGAGGTTTTATTGATCATGCTGCTATTAGGCTTCTCTGCGACAAAAAAGTGAGAAAAATTCATTTTATTTCCTCTGGTCAAATGGATCTAAGTGTTGCAAACCAGGAGTTGTATCACTACAACTCTTATACAGTGCAACTTAGCAGACCTGGGAATAATCAAAACTTCAAGTATGAACATAATTTTCTGGCAATGTATTTTTTTTTCAATGTGCTATATAAGGTTGTTTTTTTTTTTCTCTAATTGCCTCACTATTAGGCTTTTCTTGTTTTTACCTAATAGTGTTTTTACTACTAGGATGAGGAATGTTCCCACAGTAATCCTATTCTCTTTTTTTTTGGTATTAAAAAAACCTTACTCATATAAATAAATTGACAGGCACAAACTTATTGTATGACTAGTATTTAATGCTTTGTGCTCCTTGCATTTCTGCCCCTCCAATTACAGTGATTAAGTAAAATCTTACATTTTCGTTAGTATTTGTTGACAAACTTGTCAGAGTCACCCTTAACTTTATTTTTAAAGTCACTTGATTTGCAAAAAGATTGATTTCCACGTTAATATATTCATTCCCTTCCTCAACACGGCAAGGATATTCTGATTGTCCTTGCATCTTCTCCCTCCAGGAAAAAGGCTCGACTTCCAGTAGCAATCTGCCATACAGTTTGAGCAGAGTAGAGCTGGGCATGGCAGCATAGGCCTGTAATCCCAGCTACTTGGGAGACTGGAACAGAAAAGAATAAGGTTCAAAGCCTGCCTGGGCTACAGAGCAACTTAGTGAGGTCCTCTTACAAAATAAAATGTCATCCAGATGGTGGTGGCACACGCCTTTAATCTAAGCACTTGGGAGGCAGAGGCAGGCAGATCTCAGTGAGTTCGAGCCTACCCTGGTCTAAAGAGTGAGTTCTAGGACCGTTAAACAGAGAAACCCTGTTTCAAAGAAACCAAAAAAAAAAAAAGTGTCAGCAACAACAAAGAGAGAGGGTGATGTGGGGATGGTTGAGAGCTCCAGATTACAGATTGTTTCTTAGTATTTGAGAGGTCCTATGTAGTGGGTAGATGTTCCAGCTTTGACCTTGAAGCACTGCCCCTAGTGAGGCAGAAGGTAACTGCTATACCTGTCTATGACCTGCCCCTGGGGTGTGGCCTCTTTGGACCCTTAAGACCTGGGATGCGTATGTGCTAACCCTCTCTTGGCTCCTCATGATCCTGGATGCTGGAGTGCAGACCAAGTCAGAGCTCTCCAGAGAACCATGTTGGACTGCACCTCACCTCTCCCGGATCCTGTAACCGACCCCTACTGGTTGTAAGTCACCCCAAAATAAATCTCTTTTAACTACCAGATAAAACACGTGGAATTGCCTCGTTAATTGCCCCTTTAGTCGTAAGTTCAATCCACTACACACACACGCGCACACACACACACACACACACACACACACACACACACAGTTTGATTTGGGCAAGGTAAAGGCAAACGATATATTACTACAGTAGTGACACAGAAGTGTTTGTTCCTAGGCAGACCTATGTTAAGGAATAATGTGTATGGATGGGAGAGGAGTACACAGGACCCCACACACACACACACACCTCTACCTAAGGAGTTGCTAGCTACTGATGGCTGCCGGGAGAGGGAGGAGTTATTTGTTGTCAAGAGTTGAGCTCCTAGGAGGTTGAGTGGATGACCTCACATCCATATACATAGGAGCAGTACTAACTGGACTTAATTTTTTAAAATGTAGATAAGCACATAAAAATATAATTAATAGTGAAAATGTAAGATCCACATTAAAGCACCACTGTTTCAGAATGGCTCTTCTCACTGTATGGAAGTTGAGTAACACGTACACACTTTGGGTCTGACCATGTGCTTGTCTGAGCGGCTTTGTTAACCTCACTGTGCAACTCTTTTAGTTTCAAATTCCTTACAAGGAGGTGATTTTATTTTTTTTAAAAAAGGGAACATGAAGTTGGGAAGGGAACTTGTTGTGGGTGTTGAGGAGAAATTGGGGGAAGAACAAGCAGATATGATCAAAACACAATGTACATATTCATGAAATGCTCAAAAATATAACTAAAAAGCAAGAATGCACAGAGAAGTTACAGGACTCAAAATATTTCCACAGCACTACTCAAGGACCCAGTACTACTTGGAAAGTTATCATGCACTCCAGGGTTAACACACAGTCATATTTGTTGACTTCGGGGACCAGGATGCCAGAGGCCTGTCTCTAGGTGGAAGACAGAGATTTGCATAATCAGCAACAAGACAAAAATGGGAGGCCAGCCTGGTCTACAGAGCAAGTTCCAGGACAGCCAGGGCAGTTACACAAAGAAACCCTGTCTCAAAAAATAAAACAGAGAGAGAGAGAGAGACAGACACAGAGAGACAGAGACAGACAGAGACAGACAGACAGACAGA